>JAUCMS010000079.1:12566737-12593380 GCA_032357445.1 Enteromius radiatus | reverse complement strand
ATAATGCATTTTTGTCAGACATGTTTCTAAAAACTCTTAAATGTCCTAAATTAGCAAAGATCTAGTCCTGGCTTAATGTAATTCCTGTACGGGAAACCGGCCCTATATGTTTACACTACACACGTTTTGAGACATGGTGGATGGGGGCGTTTTCGTACGCGTTTAGCCATATGGCTTACACTTACGTCACCAATAGTTCCTGATACTTTTTTTAGACCCTACTCTGAAGTAGAAGCTAATTTAGTTCCTCCAAACAAAGTTCCTGGAACTAAAATTGTTTGTAGTTCCTGCTTTTTTTAGTTAAATGTTGCCAGGTGTCAGTATATCACTATAAAAAAAAGCTTTTTTTAGGTTTTTTTTTTTTCATTTATGAAATCAGTGATTAACTAAAATGACTTACAATGCTCAACACTACACTGATTTATGTTGTATTCCAAAAATGTAAGAATTTAGAGAAAATAACGATGATTTTACAATAGTTACTTAAAACTTCTTAACAATGAAGCACTTCGTCACGCTGCATTGCAACTTGTTAGTAAAGATAGCTGGTTATTGTAAGAGTTAAAGAGTTATATTGTAAGATATATATATATATATATATATATATATATATATATATATATAAACTAAAAAATCAGAATCACCTCATAGTTAGCGGTAAAACTAGCTAGCTAGCTACTTATCAGTTCTGAGATGACCTTTGAATTATATTTTTTGCAAAGCTGTAAAATTATTTGTAGGAAAAAAAATGGAAAAAACTGTCATTATGTAAACAGCTATTTGTGCAATACTAAAAACTATAATTACATTAGTGGCATCACTATTTTAGTCGATCGTTCCTCTACTCTGCTTTTGGGCATTTTTTGATTTATGGTGTCATGAGAGTATGCAGATGTGTATGATGTAATAAAAGCTGTCATGTGGTGATGATTGCGTTGTTTTCAGGATGTTGCGGCATTGGAGAGTCAGCCGCTGCTGGGCTTTTTCCTCCGAGAAGAGAAGACCGGACCGGCTCAAAAAATGCAGTTTAAACTCTATCATAAAAACACACTCTACTACATCTTCAGAGCAGAGGACATCCCCACTGCTCAGAGGTACAAAAGCACTTGTGTGGAGTGTGAGTATAGAGTTTGTTATATGAACCTAGTCTAAGATTCGATCTGTGTTTCTTTTTTCAGATGGATTGAAGCATTTCAAGAGGCCATGATCCTTTGACTGCTCTGGATTGGATTAAATAGAGTTAATAAATGGGTCTCTGCACTGTGTACACAGACAGTGAGTTTAAAGACGCATAATATCATAAACCCAGTTTGAAGCAAAGGATGCTGGTAGATGTAGTTTACGCATTAATCTATTTTAGGCAGCCTAATGAAGGTAAATTGATTCAGTCTGCCTCCATTGTGAGGCATTAATTCATCATTTTGTTCTTAATGTCATTTTAAGGAAACACTGCCTCTCATTGCCAGTTCCTTTTTGGTGCTTACCACGAATCCTGCCCACAAAGCATTAAGGGTCAAAAACATCTGACAATGACTGGTCATGAGCTCTAGATGCAGACATTTTCATCGACTCCTGACCATTAGGTTTGTCTATGAATCATTTAATTTAAATCTGAATGAATCCTGCCCGCTTTTTGGAAACACTCCATTATGATGTAATAGGGGCAGTTTGAATCTAATTGCAGTAACACTTGTTGCCTGAAGAGGGTTTAAAAAGATTTGGTCAGGGGGTGTGATTCATAGTCAAGTCTGAATGCTCACGAGGAAGTATGACAAAGGAATGTCTGATGCCAGGTTTGACACGGTCATGTGGCGCAGTCTGGCATGGTGCATTATGGGAGATTTTGGAGAGGGCTTAAAAAAATTTACATAAAACCATAGTTTTGGACATTGATGGGGAAAGTTTGTTACTAATGATCGAGGCATTGAATGTGAACTTTTACGCAAAAAAAAAAAATAGTTACACCGCGATTGCGACAAATCCATGGTTTTGCGAACAGTTCATGCGTTACCTGTAGTGATTTAAACAAAAACTATATTACGAATTTGTCACAGATTGTAACGAAATGCATACTTTTTATTGAGAAAGAATGACAACCATTTACCTAAATGTGTTGTTTTTAGAACAAATCATGCATTTTTATTAAATGTTGTATGTTGATTCTACAAATGGTTCATGCATTGAACCCCCCCAAAAGCCCTTTTTATTTGGTTTTCAGACCGTTACAACCGGATGTTTTAATAATCTTTTTAACTCTTTTGTACAAAGTAGGTGTTTCAACTGTTGTTTTAAACCTTATACTGGACACAACTGGAAGTGTATATATTTTGTAAATGGTAATATAATGCAGGTGTATTTAAAATAGTCCAGGATGTTTAATGGCCTCAATGAATTATGGGTAGTTAAGACACAGTGCCAGGCTGGCTAACTCAGCACTGTTCTAACTTATTATATTAGACATTATAGCACACCTGCTGTGAATAGAGAGAAAAACTAGTGCTCTTATCAGGGAAAGATGTTACACACATTGAATACTCTAATGCACCTTGTTCAGGACCACCTCTCTTAACACTTTGACAATGGGTGTGACCTGATTATATTCTCTACAGTTTTCACTAAGGTCCTTCATCAGCTCCAGCCACAGAAAGCCACTGATCTTTCACTTTTTGAAGTCCATGAAATGATTTTATATGTCTTGCGGTAATATGTTCGATTTTGATCACGTATGCGTGTTGGATGTTTGTTTACATTTTGTAAGATTGTTTTGCATTTTGGGAAAAATTAGATGCACCACTGTTACATTTTTTTGTTTTGTTTTTTCCTCCTTCATGTGATCCACTTTTAAGAAAAATATAATTGCTATTCCTGATGCTTCTTGTCAGATCGGCACTAGTTCCCAAAGGAAGGTTTTTCATCCTGAAGTAATGTGTTAATATCTTGAGGATTTCAAGGGAGTAGGCTATGCCCCAACATAAATGTAAAGTGCAAATAATTTTTAATAAATAATGTAATAAGAAAACATGTCCATATGTCTGGTTAAATTGGTTTCATTACAGAAAAAGTGTAATTACTATGTTTTGGTGTATTATAGTTTGTGTAACCATGGTTAAACTATGGTTAATACATGGTTATGGTTTTAGGTATTGTAACCATGGTTTTTCAATGTTATTTGTAGTAAAACCATTGTTTATTTTGGATTACTGAATATGAATATAAAAAGCACATTACACAATTCACATTCCTATCGATTTTATGCAGCTAATTAGACTAAATTGAGTTTTTGACTGATACCAATAACTAGAAATTAAGTTGCTGATGGCAAACTGCATTATCCATCACCAGACATGTTGGTAGCCCACTGTACATGTAACGGTCTTTTAAACAGGGACAGTTATTGCCAAATGTGTACGTAGTTCTGCAATGTATATTATCTTGGCTTCCAGTAGCACTATAAAATGTTAACATCTCTAGTTAACCATGCTGGCTAACGTCGTAAATGCACTACCGCTCAACCTTCGCTGAAATCAATGCTGTCTCGCCGAGTGCATTTGCGCATGCGCAGACATGCGGGTATGCTTTGAGCGGGTCGCGAACTCTGACCTCCTGTAGCTGCAGTGAGCCGTCAGTTTACGATAATTTATCAAAACATCACAGTAGTTGGAAAAATTCTCAAGCGTTCAGGGTAAGAATAACCCTTTTTTTATATTGCTATCGGCCGCTGTGTATGCCGTAATCGTTTAGGACTAATAATTCAGGAGAATATTAGCACTGTTGATAGCCGGCCTGCTAACACGCGTTAGCGTAGTAGCCGCTAGCATAATAGAAAATATCAATCACAACCGGCAAACGCCCGCGATTAAACTTACAATAAGAGTTTTTTTGATTACTTGAGAACAATAAATAAGCATGTAACAAAGCAGCTAATGGGCATCATAACATATCGGACGCAGACACGACATTATTTAGCTGGCTAATGCTATCAGCTGGCTAATCTGTTATCCATGCGCTGATAAACACAACGGACCCGATCACAAAATAACACAAAGACTATGATTCGGACTTATTAATTTGTCATTTGAAGATCAAATCTTGACGGTACTACATGTGTCCTGTAATCCAGGCGTGAAGCGCTGCTGCAGTGAAGATCCCTCTGTGTATGTGTGGGGAGCTTTAACCCTTCAATCATGACCTTTAACCTACAGGAACAGATCTAACTTTATCTTCCCGGATCAACAGCCAAACATTCCACATGAGTTACTGACCCCCAGCTGTCATTCACGCTGGATCGCATTTATTTAATCATGAAGTCATTTAGTTCCTTGAAAAACGCTAAAATCAATACGCGATGCTGGGTTGCGTGCTAATGTAGCTACTGCTAACCAGACAGTCGTTGGTGAGATTTCACTATTTCTTTATCAGTCTGAACTGACTGACAGCACTAAACAGAAAATTTAAACGTGCAGACACCATATAGATCTATCATTAATAATAAAGGCCCTGATTTAAATGATTGGTTGAGACAGATGATGGAATGACAAGAACTGCAAAGCCATGAACAAACTGACTGATAATAAATGGGTTTTAAACATCTCAGGAATTAAAGCAAACCTCTTTTTAATTATATGAACAAACCCCTTAACCTAAATATCAAGTTTAGGCCTGTAATTCATCCCAGACTCTTGATTCTCAAACTTGAGATGTGGAAAATCTCAGACTTTAAAGGAAGAACAGAATTATAACAACAACAATATAGTCCCTCAGTAATCATCCACAACACTATAGTCAATTTTTGCTAAATAAATAAGCAACCGCAGCTTAAAAAAGAAGCTGTATATAACTTCTTATCATCAATATTGTTTATTCTCAATAAATGGAGTTTATTCACAACTCACTTGGAGTTTCAAGAGCAAAAACAGAAGTTATTTTACAGAAATCATCAAATTGCAACAAATCGGGAGGCCACATACTATCCTCCTGCAAGCGGGATAGCTATGGAGATGGCAAAGGACAATAAAACAAGTCATGAGCACTAAGTTGGAGCTTTAATATAGCCAAATAGGCTATTTATAATAAATTATACAGGAACCATATGTATCTACTGTAAGTAATACGGCTAATGATTAGTGAATTATACAAATATTTTGTAAATTTACTCCCCTGCACTGTTCAGCTTCTCCCATGTTTTCTCCATCTCTGTACATCTCTGTTGGTGGCTTGTTTGTCTGCTAACATCTGCTAACGCCACATGTTTGCATGTAAAACACAATTTTACTCGGGGATGTGCGATGACAAATAATGCTAACGCACATGAATTGGCTTTTACCTGAAAGCAGAAAGTGTCAACAAAATCTTGAGGGAAAAAAAGCATATATCATAACTGTAAAAAACAGATTTTGCTAACATGCAACCATATTTTTACAAACTTATAACAAAATAGGCCCAAAAAACCACAACACTCGTTTTTTAAACTTCACAAAAAAAAGAAGCCCAAAGTTGCTTAAAATATGTGGACTTTTTTTGCGACATCTCAAAAGACACCACACAAAAAAATGTGTTCATGTGCACAGACCCCGAATTTGATAACCTTTGTGTTCAAAACCCCCATTTTAAAAGTCGGTTATTTATTTGCATGTATAAAGACCCAATTTATTAATTGAAAAATTAATATAGATATGCATGAAATATTGTTTAGTAATATTTTGTTTCCTTCCTGACTTTTACAAGGTTTTATTGCAAATGGTTGATGTGGATTCTTGAGGTATGTGTTATTTTTCTCAGTGGGCGTGAGGCTGATGGAGCGTTGCTAAGCCTCGGTTCTGACAGAACAGTATCATGGAAGGAGAAAGTCCCAGAATTCAGCTGGTTTCTGCAGATGGAGGCCTACAGGTGACTTTCACCACATGTTTACTCTGGTTTTGTATTTTCAGAACAGTACACATTTTCGTATCAGTGAAACTTTTTTTTTATCGACAGGAGTTATAATTTATTTTCCATTGCACTTCAAAAAAAAGCTGGCCAACCAATAAGAGTTTTGCTTATTTTGACAAGGGGTTTTCAGCAACGTAAAGTAAAAGTGCTCTTGTGTAGCACTGTATTTCTGCTTTTTCGTAAGTCCACAAATATAGGCTGAATTTGTATTTTCATTTGTTTCTTCATATTGTTCTGAACAGACACATGGCATGTGAAAATTGGACTGAATTTTCATGCCATAATTTGTTTGGGTTTAAACAGACATTTACTTCATTTGATTTATTACTGTAAATGTAATTAGGTTTTTATTAGTGCTATCATTAATTTTGAATAACCGCATATGCAGTAAACATTTTTGTTAACATAATATATGTGTATTGTGTAGGTCTATTTAAAAAAAAAAAAAAATTATATATATATATATATATATATATATATATATATATACACATACATATACATATATACATATATATATATATATATATATATACATACATATACACACACACACACATATGTATATACACATACAGCATATATTTAAAAAATATACAGAAGTCTGGATTTGGAGTCGTACTGAAAATTGAAGTGGAATAACACACTACGGGCTGATCCAACTTTGAGATAATTTCCTTAAAATAAGTCAAAATGAGGCTCAGTAGTGTGTGTGTCCTCCAAGTGCCGTTATGACCTCCCTACAACACCTGGACATGCTCCTGATGAGGTGGCGGATGGTCTCCTGAGGGATCTCTTCCCAGACCTGGACTAAAGCATCCGACAACTCCTGGACAGTCTGTGGTGCAACGTGGCATTGGTGGATGGAGCGAGACATGATGTCCCAGATGTGCTCAATTGGATTCAGGTCTGGGGAATGGACGGGCCAGTCCATAGTATCAATGCCTTCGTCTACAGCCACATGAGGTCTAGCATTGCCTTGCATTAAGAGGAACCCAAGGCCAACCGCACTGGCATATGGTCTCACAAGAGGTCTGAAGAGCTCATCTCGGTACCTAATGGCAGTCAGGCTACCTCTGGCGAGTCCTTGGAGGGCTATGCGGCTCTCCAAAGAAATGCCACCCCACACCATTACTGACACACTGCCAAACCGGTCATTCTGGAGGATGTTGCAGGCAGGAGAAATGTTCTCCACAGTGTCTCCAGACTCTGTCTCGTCTGTCACATGTGCTCAGTGTGAACCTGCTTTCATCTGTGAAGAGCACAGGGCGACCAGCGGCGAATTTGCCAATCTTGGTGTTCTCTGGCAAATGCCAATCGTCCTGCAAGGTGTTTGGCTGTAAGCACTACCCCAACCTGTGGACGTCGGGCCCTCATACCACCCTCATGGAGACCGTTTGAGCAGACACATGCACATTTGTGGCCTGCTGGAGGTCATTTTGTAGGGCTCTGGCAGTGCTTCTTCTGTTCCTCACAAAGGCGGAGGTAGCGATCCTGCTGCTGGGTTGTTGTCCTCCTATGGCCTCCTACACATCTCCTAATCAATGTACTGGCCTGTCTCCTGGTAGCGCCTCCATGCCCTGGACACTACACTGACAGACACAGCAAAACTTGATGGCATTGATGTGCCATCCTGGAGGAGTTGCTCTACCTGAGCCTCTTGTGTGGGTTGTAGACTCCATCTCATGCTACCACTAGAGTGAAAGCACTCCTTTATTGGGGGTGTCTTGCTAATTGCCTATAATTTTCACCTGTCGTCTATTCCATTTGCACAACAGAATGTGAAATTGATTGTCAATCAGTGTTGCTTCCAAAGTGGCCAGTTTGATTTCACAGAAGTGTTCCCTTTATTTTTTTGAGCAGTATATTTTTATGTATATATTTATATTCATATAATTTATATCATATATAAATGAGAGCTATCGATTAATCACACTCAAAATAAAAGTTTTTGTTTACATAATACATGTGTGTACTGTGTATATTTATTATGTATATATAAATACACACACATGCATGTAAATATTTCAGAAAAAATATTTTATTTTATTTTGGATGCGATTAATCGTTTGACGGCATTAATATAAATATATTAACTATACATACCTACGAATTTTCTTAAATATATACATGCATGTGTATGTATTATATACATAGTAAATATACACAGTAAGCAAACATATGTCAACAACTTTTGGATTTTGGATGTGATGAACTGCAATTAATTGTTTTCCATCTGTTGTCATGGTCTTTGTTGTCATGTGTTGTATCAGATTGTGACGGAGCAGCAGTTGGCTCAGAAGGTGCAGATAGTCACAGCCATTGATCAGGCTGGAGCCGGCAAGCAGCAATTTATATTAGCTAACCTGGATTACCCCAACCAGGAAAAACTATTCATCAAACAAGAGAACTCACCAGCCAAGGTCATCTTAACATCTGCTGATGGGTCTGCTGTCAATCAGCTGCTTTTCGCATCACCAGAGCTGACAGGACAACAGATCCAGGTAAACAGGCACCACTCGTTTAAGCCCAAAGTATACTTTGGTTTTTATGCGTACGCTACACTTTGTGTTCAGTGAGTGCATAGTGCACGCAAAAACATGTATCTCTGTACCATGGTACCACCACATTACCTTTTTTTAGACTACTATTGTAGTCATCTCATAGATGTTTATATTGTGATAATCTGTATTTTTTTCTTTTGTAATTTACACAGTATTATTGTTCATATTCATAGGTTAGAATGTTTTATTTTTCAGTTTGTGACCGAAGGCTCAGAACAGGGCTCTACGAAGCCTCCAGTGGAGTACTGTGTAGTTTGTGGTGACAAGGCCTCAGGTAAATGACACACACATATAGTCGTGTTTTAAAGAATTGCGACCTCGAACCGAATTCGATTTAATTGTGTCATTTTTGTGTTCAGGTCGTCATTACGGTGCAGTGAGCTGTGAGGGCTGTAAGGGTTTTTTCAAGCGCAGCATCAGGAAGAATCTGGTGTACACGTGCCGCGGGTCTGGAGAATGTGTCATCAACAAACACCATCGAAACCGGTGTCAGTACTGCAGACTGCAGCGCTGCATGGCCCTTGGCATGAAACAAGACTGTGAGTCCAAATCAGATTCATGACTGATGACTCAAATCACGCAGCTTGTTGAGGAGGGGTTATGATTTTCATCTGCTGAAATTCCTCCCAACAGCTGTTCAATGCGAGAGGAAACCGGTGGAGGTGTCGAGAGAGAAGCCAGCAAACTGTGCGCCCTCCATCGAAAAGATCTACATCCGTAAAAACCTCTGCAGCCCTCTCGCCGCCATGCCAACGTTTGTCAGTGAAAAAGAGACTGCCAGGTACGAATGTTAATGTGTGTTTGAGTCAAATAGAATCAGTTTTTTTTTTTTGTTTTTGTTTTTAACGCTCACTCTGTGTCTGATCACAGGTCCACCAGTTTACTGGACTCCAACATGCTCTTGAACATCCAGCAGTCTCTTTCCAAACTTGACAACACCATTTTAATTCCTTCTTCACCAGATCAGGTAAAACTTTTTTTTTTTTTTTTTTTGTGGTAATTACTGAAATAAAATACTTTTATATTTTGTACTATATATAAGAAATGAATAATTATTAAATGTGATTGTTGTTGTTAAGTTAAAGCTTGAACTCTAATTAGACATAGGGCCTAAGTTTAATTATTTAAGGGGTAGTTCATCCAAATATGAACATTTTGTCATTAATTACTCATGTTGTTCCAAACCTGGAAGATCTCCGTTCATCTTTGGAACTCAAAGTAAAGATAGCTTTCTGATGCTGCATTGACAGCTGAAATGTTCCCAGACCCAGAAACAGTGAAAAGTGGTTCAAACGTAATTTTAAGTTATTACAAGGATATTTTTTGTGTGCAAAGAAAACTAAAAAAATTACTTAATTCAACAACGCTTCTCCTCCAAATCATGTCTTTCACCAGTATCGAAAATTGGGAAGAATTGTTGAATTAAGTTGTTATTTTTGTTTTCTTTGTGCACAAAAATTATTCTTATAGCTTCATAAAATTACGGCTACTCAAAAGAAAACATGCAGTTTAGTAATCAAGAGTTTTAAGTATTAAAATGTATTTATGTGTATTTATTTAAATTGATTGAGTGTTAAAAGTTTAATATTATTTGCCATTATATAATTATTATTTGAATATATTATATAATTATAAGTAATTACAAGTAATATAATATATTAATATTATAATTAATGATTGGCATTTTAGTCTCTAAAATTATTATTATTTATATATATATATATATGTATATATATATATATGTGTGTATATATGTGTATACATATACACACACATATATATATATATATATATATATATATATATATATGCACACACACAAACACACACATATATATGGATAATTTGCATAAAGAAAACAAAGCCTATTTTAGGACTTTCAAGAATTGCTCTTTTGTTTACATTATTTTTTATGAAAGTTAAGCACATTCCACACAGTTTTTATTGCCAATGCAAATTTGTTACCAAATGTAATTTCTACATAAAGCTAGCAATGGTGACAACATTAAATTTATGATTTTTATTTGTACATTTATTTTTTTAATAATAATAATAGTAATAATTTTTTTGTTTTGGTCTGAAATTTACCCTATACCCAATGTATACTGATGTTTTGACTTTCACCGTAGACTGATTCTAGTCAAGGAGACCTGGGTACCTTGGCCAACGTGGTCACATCGCTCGGTCACCTCAGCAAAAGTCGTGAGATGATGGGCAGCAGTACCGACCTATCGGGGATAGAGACCATGAGCAATGATGACAGCGTTATGACGGACATTCAAAGAGATGAATCAAATGATGTCACACGGTGCGGAGTTTTATAGACTTAATATCAAGCCTGGAAGATGTGAGGTTAATGAGTATGCTGAAATTTCGGATTGTTTGTGTCCAGGGCCTTTGACACGCTCACAAAGGTGCTTCAGTCAGAGGAGGGTTGTGGAGAAGAGGTGGCTGAAGGGGCTGTCAGGGTTGACGAACAGAACACCGCCCTGCTGGAACTAGAGGGACCGCTGCTCTCAGATATGCATGTGCCCTTTAAGGTCAGCAACACTGTTGACTTGCACACACTCTGCAGCTACAACTCCAAAAATCATGGACCAATAACAATCTGTATTAAATATTGTGTGTAGCTGATGATGCCGCTGCCCATGCCAGACTTCCTAAATCTGAATTACATCTGTGAATCAGCTTCTCGACTGCTTTTCCTCTCAATGCACTGGGCACGCTCTATTCCAGCTTTCCAGGCGCTTGGGTGAGTGTATCAATGGTCCTGTTTAAGTATAAATGGTATTTTTTCCTTGTTGTGTGTGCAGTGCACTATGTAATAATTTTCTATGCAAACTCGTGGCTGTGCCCTCATTTTATTTCCTCTATTTTTGGTGTTCAGCTCAGAGAACAGCATCACGCTGATGAAGGCCTGCTGGAATGAGTTGTTCGCTTTAGGTCTGGCTCAGTGTTCACACATTATGAATGTAGAAACCATCCTCACAGCCATAATTAACCACTTACAGACCAGCCTGGATGAAGGTATGTGGACCTGCTGCTCTTCATTCCTCTGTGTTCTGTCTGATGTTATTTCACGTTAGTGAAAAAAAGATCAAAGCAGGCAAGTGTTTAATAATGTTCTCCCCACAGGGTGACGTTTCGAGCTTATACGCTCCTTCGTCAGACATCATGTCACGTTAGCTAATCAAAATACATTTATTTATTTGTTTAATTAATATGTTTTTTAACATAAAGGTAGTGTTTGTTTGTATACCTTTACATTTTTGAACATTTTTGTCCCTCATTTATCAAATTTTTTTAGCATTTTCATTTAACAGTATTTTTAAATCAAATTTAGATATAGATTAGGGACGACCAAAATCCAAAAGCGATTGGAAAAATTCTGTTAGCTTCCCAGAATAAAGCTAACGTTGGGTTTGGCCTACAGCAAATATGCCGTCAATGCAGCATTCTTGTATTGAGCAAGTTCAAATGCTGCCTTTTTACTAAAGCAAATAGTTAAAATATTATTATTAGAAGGTAACTAATGATAAGTGTGTGTGTGTTCAACAGAAAAGCTGTCCCCGGAGCGCGTGAAGCTAGTCATGGAGCATATCTGGCGTATGCAGGAATTTTGTAACAGTATGAGTCGCATGAGTCCTGACGCATATGAATATGCTTACCTCAAAGCTGTGGTTCTCTTCAGCCCAGGTGAGCACAAAAAAATATGAAAAATATGAACAAAATGGAGTAGTTTTTGTTTAACGAAGTTGATTGTGTTTGTCATAGATCACTCTGGAGTGGACGGCACCCTTCAGATCGAACGCTTTCAGGAGAAAGCTTACATGGAACTGCAAGACTACGTGAGCAAAGTGTATCCAGACGACACATATCGGTGAGTGACTATAGCAGCTTGTGTCCAGCCAATCATCGTAGATTTTCTATTATAACATGCATGATTTATTTTGAATATTTAGGAACATTTTGTTAAAAATGAGTTTTATTCGAGATATGCTAGTAGGCTATAAGTTCACTTTCGAGCTCATTATAGCAAGATCGATTCTGATTGGCTGTCAATGTTTGCATCGTTCATCAGCTGGGAAAAAAAAAGTTCTGAAAGGGATTTTAACAATATTGTTTCTCTGTGACATTATTGTGGTGTATACTATATCTTTATTGATGTGAATGGGTCTTAAACGAAACTACATCTTCTCTTTCAGTCTTTCAAAACTGTTAGTTCGTCTGCCCGCTCTGCGGCTCATGAGCGCGGCGGTGACCGAAGAGCTCTTTTTCGCCGGTCTAATCGGAAACGTTCAGATCGACAGCATCATTCCCTACATCCTCAAAATGGAGTCTACCGACTACAACAGCCAGCCAATCAGCACTGCTGAGTGACAGAAAACCCCGCCCACAGCCACACCCGTCAGCTTTGCTCGCTCGGGCCCTTTGAGCCCAAAAAAGATAAAATCAAGTGCATTTTGAATGAGGAAATCGTTATGTTCTGACTTTGCTTTTTCATTTGGTCAGTGGTTGTGTCTATGGGTCATGTAGTTGCGGTTGGATCATTTGGCTTTTATTGTACTAGTGTACTAGAAAAAGTGTCTAAAAAGATACAGGAAGTGCAAAGAATCTGTTCTTAAGAACTTTACCCCCCGCCCCAAGCACTGACTTTCTCTGTTTGTATATGAATGATGTATATAGGAATAATAAATGTCAAATTAAGGGGGAAAATGTCTGTATTTTGGTATTTGTTGGAGACTGTTCCTTTTTTTATGAACACATTAAATGTGATATACAGGGTTCCCACAGTCACGGAAAATCTTATTTTCATCCCTGGAAGTTATGTAGTGCATGTAAATGTTTCTGTTTATGCTCTATTATATTTAATTGGCTAAATATCAATCTATGAGTGCAATCTTCAGTGTGAGGGAGTCTAGTCAGTGATTGAACTATGTAACGTTTAAATAATGAATATGTTGGTGTTGTGTTGCATTTTTATTAAAGTGTAAACCAGACTTTCAGAAAAATGCTCTGGACAAGCTCGGACATTTGAAGTGCACTATAAATCATTATTACTATCATTGAAACACCTGGAATATTTCTTAATAAACTGCTATTGTCTGCTAACACGCATCCCTCAGAAACGTGGTCTGCTCAAACCAAATTAAAAACATTGGAATTTGCTTCAATGTAATTGTGATATTGTGACAAAAAATAACAATTATATGCTTTCCATGCAATAAATTCTGACGATATAAAGGGGACATATGTACTGCATAACAAGCTGCTCGTTTCATTGCTTTAAATTAAAGGTAAAGGTCATTTCGAAGATTGTGTTTTAATTTCAGTCTGATTATAATTTGAGGAATTTATATATGTGACCTTGAACTTTAAAATTGAGATTTATACATAAAGCTGGATAAATAAGCTCTCGATAGATGCAAGGTTTGTTAGAATAGGACAATATTTTGATGTGATACAACTATTATCAAATCTGGAATCTGAGCGTGCAAAAAAAAAAAAAAAAATTATAAAGTTGACCAAATAAAGTTCTTAGTAATACACACTGATTAAGTTTAAATATATTTACGTTAGGAAATGCACAAAATATCTTCATGGAGCATGATCTTCACTTAACATCCTAAAGATTTCTGGCTTAAAAGAAAATAAAAACGCTCATATTGACCCAATATTCAAAAATATGCAATATAATATACATCTCACAGAAATAAATGTCAATCTGTAATTCAGTAAAACGACAGACAAAGTGTGAAGGACTCGGCATGAGTTTAAAAATGGTGAGAGTGCTGGCGGAACCCATCGCCTGAGATCTTGTGAAGGGGGAACGGTAAAGTCGCGCGGCAGTCCGTCCGTGTTTAGAGACCGTCGGTTATGGCGGAGTACGTGAACATAGCTCGGCGGGCCGTGGGACAGCTCACCGGTCACGGGGGTGTTAAAGGCTTTCTGCTGCAGCTTTTCAGGTGGGTCACACAAGTAAATATGATTTTTAATAACTTTTTAGGTAAACAGTGCTGTAAAATGTATTGTGTAAAGCTATAAGACGCTGAAGCCAAAGCAATGACCTCTGATAGTGACGCTACAGTCAGATATATATTTACCATGAGCAGTTATTTTATTTCGCATATTTGCATCTGATGTCGTAATACAACATGGCATGTTAGCGAAAAACATTTTATTTATACAGTGAGATCTTTATATGCATGTACATAGACATGGTATATTGAAATATAATCATTGACGTCCAAATTAAAAGTATAAAACGTGCTGTGATGTAATCATCGTTATTATTATATTGAACAAAATGGACCTACATATTTATTCTTGATATTTACATTCAATTTTATTCACGTTATTTACTTATTACATTACATATTTGACTTAATACATTAATAATTGATCAAAATGTGTCTTTCTTAGGGTGAATGATATAAAGACTGGAGCCTTGGTGGGTATTGACAAATATGGCAACAAATACTATGAGGACAACAGATATTTTTTCGGTATGAGTATACATACTTTAGCTGTTTGTACACAAATTTACTGTGTTTTATGTCTTATTAATGAGCATTTTTTACATTTATGATTTACAGGCCGTCATCGATGGGTGATTTACACCATGGAGATGAATGGCAAGAAGACTCTGTGGGAAGTTGATGGCAGCATGGTCCCTGCAGAATGGTAATATATCTAGATGTGTTTGGCATTGTTCATATAGTTTTGTACTTAATATTGGACTAACTTATTGCATAATATAAAATACAGAAATCCACAGTGCTTTGGCTCAAAGTTCTTAACAGACAAGCTTTATATGCCGATGTGCTTCAGTTTTTCTCTTTTTGATGTTTTTCTCAGGCACCGTTGGCTGCACTGCATGACGGATGACCCTCCCACCACTCATCCTCCAGAGCCTAAGAAGTTCCTGGCCACAGTTCATCAGTTCAACAACAGCGGCACAGCTAACTGCTACGTACCTTATTCAACCACTCGCAAGAAGATCCATGAGTGGGTGCCACCAAAAGCCGGGGAGAAATAACCCCTCATCCTGTTTGTGTTCCCTTTACCACCTCTGACCAGTTCTGCTGTTTGGAACATTCTGTAAATTGTAGCTTTATAATCATCAATAAATTAAAACTTATGTCTGTATTTTTGAGTGTCTTCAAAATTCATGGTCATAAAACACTTGGAAAAATTAGTATCACCTGTAAAATAGAGCCAGAGGTGAACATGAGAGCTCCTTTTTATTTATTAAACATAGTATTATTATGAAATATTCTTAACATTTTAATTGACTGTTTTCTTTTTTGCTATATTTTAAATTGTAATTTGTTCCTGTGATGGCAAAGCTGAATTTTCAGTAGTCGCATGGCCCTTTTAAAATCGTTCTAATATGTTGATTTTCTGATCAGAAAATGTTTTACTATTATTATATATATATTTTTTAAAATCAATTTTGAAGTTTATAAACTGATCACACACAAAACAACACACAGTTGTTAAAAATTACATATTTTTATAAATAAATTTTGAAAAGCATTGTCAGTAATGAACAATGAGACCAAACACCTGCACAGTAAAGTTAATTTATTAATTATGTACAAATGCTTAAAGATTAAATTTATGAAAGTTTAATATTTCGGTCTGGTGAGTCCCAAAAGAACAGGTTGATATGCATGCAAGGTCAAAACACTTTCATTTCCCCATAATAGGCATTTATTTTGCCTTATTTATTCAAAGACTTCCAAAACGATTAATTTTTCCAAACCGCTCCGGTGATTGGTCAATGGTCAATTTAATTTAAAACGGTGTTTGTGAGTTCGCTCCAAAAGCGGCGCCTAGCAGAGTCGACTCTTTCTTTTGAGAGATAATAACTTTACACACGGTGTACTGTGTTTTCATCCACTTAGCTGTGTTACACTGCATGAAAGGTAATTTAAAAAAAATCTTTTTACCGCGGTCAATAACTGTCGAATTCAGGTAAAAGCAGTGGACATGAAAACAAGCAGAGGTTTTGTTTTACATAATAATTAAATACATAGTTGATGAAATCTAACGTTAAGTCTCTTTCTAGGAGCTAGTGTAGCCCAGTGAGAAGATGTTTCGTGGTCGTATCTTTTCCAAAAGAAGGGTGAGTGAGTCCGACTAGTCAGGTTGACCAGCAGAGGGCGCTGGTTTTATGTTTTTCGGTTTTTGCTCACGTTTTTGAGGCAACTAAAAGTAAATAGTTAAATAGTTCATCCTGAAAACTGAAACCAGGGGGCAAACTATAACAGCTGTTTCCTATTAAGAAACATAGGGCGGGGCCTCCAACGGGGCTGTTGATTTGAAAATGTTACCCATCACCAATAACAAAATGTTACATGCTACTATAATGGTTTTAAAATGTTATTTCTTTCTTTTTTAAACCTATCATGGTAAATACTATTGAATTGTTTGCATTACATTGGAATATTGTTTCAATACCATGAATATGGGAATCAATACCCAAAGTACCATGATACCATCACTCTACCATGGTATCAGTGCTAGGCACATTTTGTAGTTTCATTTTCACACAAATAGTACTAATACATCCATGGATATGCATGCATATATGCTTTCCGATAAAAAAATACAGTGAACCTTTAAAGTTCACAGAAGAAAAACAAGAGCAAATTGTACTGTTAGCAGAGGACATCAATGTGTGCATGACACCAGCAGCAGCTTATGGTTAACACACTAATATAGTAGGTCAAAGTTGTTTGCAACTCATCTGCGTAAAACTGCGTAATTTACCATGTCTAGTTTTGTTATCCATCTCACACACACATGCACACAGACACACAAGTTCAATGCAAAATGGATTGAGGTAATGAATTATGGATACGCACATTAGCATGGTGTCATTTCACACCGCCCAGTGGTTTAAATTTTCATATCCCCATGAATAAGCGGCTGTTAGAGTAGTGTATAGGGTGTATTTGTATGTCAGATAAACGTCAGGACTCTGGATTACAATATGCCATGCTTTACATATGCGTTTACTATTGTTGTTGGTAAATATTTAATTATGTCAATATATAATGGTTTTTCTTTATTATGTCTGTTTGCAATTAGTGGTTATCACTATTGCTATTAGATTATGCTGTGTTGTGCTGTGCAGTTTTCCTGAGGTGGAGTGTTTCTCTTACTTTATTACCCTAGTAACTATGTGGAACACCCTAGCAACACCCTAACAAAAGCATAACAACTTGACAGTCACAAAATAATAACTCCCTTACAACTGTATAGTAACAGCCTAGAAACTATCCAGAACACCCAACTGTATATTACCCTGACAACACATAGCAACACCCTAGAAACAACACTAACACTAACACAACTGTATATTACTCTAGACACCCTGACAACCACCCAGAACACACTAGCAACATCCTGGTGACTACTCATGACACCCATCATAGTAAGAACATAACCCTTATAGGAAATATCCATAACTCCACAACTCCAACTTATTACATGCTAGCAGCTGCATAGCAACACCCTAGAAACAACCCAGAATGTCCAGGTAACCATATACACAAAGCAACACTCTAAAAATGACCAGAACACTTGGACAACTATATATTACCCTGTATATCACCAATATCAACTCCATGGCAACACCCAGAATACTTTAGCTACAAGCTATCATCCATCTAGAACACACTAACAGCACCTACATCAACTATCAACTACACCTGAACGATGGCATAGTTACACCCCAGAACCACCCATAAAACTTGGGCTGTAAACCCAGACAACCACCAATAACAACCAAAAAAGCACCCCATGTCCCTGACATCTATCAGAACACCCTAACAACACCCAGGCAACTACTCATGACACCCTTCATAGCAACTTCTCATTACACAACCTCATAGCAACTATCCAGAACACAAAAACACTGCCTAATTTATTACACCCTAGTCGCTGCATAACAACACCCTAGAAAGCAGAAAGAGATGACTTAGAAAACCGCACACACGCAAGACCCTAGAAACAACCAAAACATTTGGGCAACTGTATATTATTCTGTATATAAACAATGCCAACACCAGAACAGCCTAGCAACACCCTGGCAATCACCTATAACACCCTGACAACTACTCTTGACACCTATCAACCTCATAGCAACTATACAGCACACTCAACACCAATTTATTACATCATAGTATCTGCATAGCAACACCCTAGTAACCAGAACACTTGGGCAACTGTATACTATCTTGCATATCAATAACAGCCTAGAAACACCCTGGCAACCACCCAGAACACCCTAACAACGCCCTGACAACTACTCCTGACACACATTACAGTAACTCCTTAATATAACCTCAAAGCAACTATTCAGAACACGCAACCACACTGCAATGCCATATTATTAAACCCCAGTAGCTGCATAGCAACACTCTGGTAGGCACCCAGAGCTTTAAAAGCATCATTACAGCCACTCATATTCATAAATGTAAACCTCTACCATTGATTAAATGCAGTCCTGTGCAGACAGAATGGTGTCAGTTTTACAGAGCAGTAATTATGCCACGTATGTTTTGAAGCTCACTGTAATGCTGGATCATGTTATGAGAGTTTCCATATGTCCTTATTTTGAGGCACCTAATGTGATAAATTTAGCGCTGGCCCAGATAGTCTTTAAAAGCACATCTCTATTTTTTTCAGCACTGAAGGGCTTAAAGAGAGAAAGACAAAGCCTGTAGGATAGGGTTGAGGTTTTATCAACAGGAAGAGGCACAAAACAAAAAGCTTTTCCAATCTGATCACTCCCCTGTTGAAACAGACTGATGGATGCTATGCACTCAACAGTCTTTGAAGACATCTGAAAGATACTGTATACCATTATAGTAAAGTTGTACACTGTCGTCAGCGTAGTTGTTGTCCGTGTGACACGAAGACTGCTTTTAGATGCAAACTATACACTGTATGAGCCCACACTGCCTCGCACAGTCACAGGAAGTGAAAGGAACACAGTGTCGAGTCTGTTTATGATCTGTTTAGATCGCACGCTGTTTTGTGTTGACGGTACGTAATGTACCAAAATTCACATTTCGGGTTAAGCTCTGTATCTACGTTGTCACAGACTCATTCCTATCCCTCATACACTTAAAGTGAAAGTCTACGGGGGTAAGAAAGTAGTAAGAAAAAGAAAGAATGTCAGGTTTGGCCTATTTCCGCCTCTTAAACTGTACAGAATGTATTTCCCTATAGACTTCTATGAATGCAATGTTTGCTTGTTTAGTACAAACTGAGAAAGTACAGCATGTCACAGAAATAGCATTTCCGCAATTGATGAAAGGAGGAGACAGGCTCATGCTGTGATTTTTATGGGAAATCTTCAGGGTGGAAACTTCCTGTTGTGTTTTTTTTCCGCTGTAAAGATTATGTAAGCTGAGACTAGACCTATTGTCAGCATTATAATGACAGCCGATCCGTCCATATTCAAAGCTTCACAATGCCACTGACTTGTAAAAGTTAATTTCCTCAATTAAAGGGGAGCTATATTTAGACTCCCGTCTTTGGTCATTTCGCACACACAGACTGTATTCATCAATAATTCACTTCTGAATGGTAGTCAGGAAGATGAATCTTTAATAATGTGACAGCAAGACTTCCAATGAAATCTGCTCTAGAGACTGTGTGTGATGTTTATTAGAGTTATTGAGCGAAAGGTTGCGTGCCATGTCAGATCTTTGGTTTTTACTCTAGTTCTCTTGATCTTAAAGACAATAGAGTGCAACAGTAGGGATCCAGAACTAAAAAATTGATTTCTCAAAAAAAACAAACAAGACTATCAAAACATTAATGAACTCTGAGATAGTTCATTCTTTTCAGTTCATTCTTCATAATTATTCTTCTACATAGATCCAACAGAGGCATCACTGTTAACATGGAAACTGAAGTCACTGAAATTAGGTACTCATCTGATCATGATCTGTACTCATAAGCTTGTAAATTTGATAATGTCATCTGCAGTGCTTTATGGGATGAGTAGTTCATTCCTTCAAAATTGGCAAAGTATTCGCAAAATGGAGCAGAATGTTATAATGTAAGTATATTTGATAAAATATCAATAAATGATATTTCAATGCTTTGATCTTTTTTCCAGCAAATTTCTTAACTTGTTTAAATGTTTGCATTAACACAAGTTCAGCAACTGAGACAAACTGAACTAAACTAGTTTACCATCAGACCATATCTGATGTGGCCACGAGCTGCTTTAAGTGCTATAGTATCAGATCATACAGTTCTTGCTATAAGATGTTACTTCACTCTTCCATCAGGGCACTTGGAAGTTCTCAAACACGTCTGACAAGCAGTTTGCTATTTCTTCACAAGTGGTCAGGAACACTCATGTTTTTCAGAGTCGGTAGAAAGAGCTCATTGGGTGTTTTCACATGTAGTTTATTGGAAGAGAATCACATCAACAGAGAACCAGCCAAAAGTCCTTATGTTGTCCTTTTTTTTGTTTGTTTTCATCACTAACGTGATCTTAGACCCTTTCTTGTTCATGCTTATAACTTTAACTTTATAACTTTACAGTGGACTACTGGTGTCTGAAAGTTTTAAAGATGACATAAACAGGGAAGTGGGTGAGGAAAAGGTCTGAGATCACTTGTTTGGTGACATATAAGAGCATTTAGATGGCTCAAATGAACTAGGCATGAAAACACGTATTAAGTTGTAGTTGTGATCTTAACTGACCCTTGCAAAACCCCGTCCTCCTCAGTTACTGTTGCTATGTTCAATAGGATATGCAGCTTTCACACTACCCAATCATGTTCTCACGCAATACATTGCAGAGCAAAGAGGAAACGTACTGTAGCACATGCTGACAAACAGAGCAGGTTTCTTTTGGTATGAAACAAAGCCTCGAGCTTTGAAATTGCATAATTTAAAAATAAATAAATAAATAAATACCATTTTATGGCTCTTTAATGAGTCAGATCAGTGTAGCACCTCAAGAGTTCTGGTTGGTTCAAGCGGCACGTGAACCAATAATCTTTTCAAACGTATTTAAAGCAAAAAATAAACAAGAATGAACATCAGAACTTATTTAAACAGCGGAAAGACGTCAATACACACTATTTTTCAAGTTGAAGTAAACCGAAGTTAATACTCTCCCGTCTGATTTCTTTGTCGGATTCTGCATTATGATTGGTCAGATCGCCTGTCAATCAAGCTCTCTGAGAAGGCTCAATTGTTTGCCGCCTGTAAAGCTGTAAACTCATTATTTTTTTATAAAGTTTAGAGAGTGAATACAAAGTTTCTCAGGGGAACACAAAAGCATTGAAATACGTCCATGTAACTTTAAGACTTTAGTTTACCCCAAAATTAACATTTGGAAATGAAAAATCATCTTCTTGCTATTCTAAACCCATATTATTCCAAAACAAAATGAGATTCTCAGCGGCAGTCATATGGAAAAGATCTTTGAATATGCCTCAAATTCTTTCTTGTGTTCCATCAGAGAAAGTATTTGGTGGCATCATTTCCATTTTTAAGTGCACTATCCCTTTAAAGTGCATGCTTGTTGTTGTGCTCTGTTCTTTATAAATAAATAAGGGAGTATTTAATGATAGCTGTCGGTGGAAAGTAAAACCGTTTCTCTGCAGCTTGGTCACAAGAGATGAGCTTTTTGACTCTAACCCTGGCATGTGTCATGAAAGAAAAAGCAGTTATTGCCTGAGATAAAAGGATGACCAACTGATGCATTCCCGTGTGTGTGAGTATACCAGCTCTTTTCATCTCATCTTTAGAGGATCAAAACTACACAGTAGTGATGTCATGTCCTGCAGGGGGGCTGAGTGAACTGAAAGGGCGAAGGTCATTTTTCTTTCTTTTATCTTTCGGTTCTCCGTCTCTTCGTCTTTCTGTTTTTTTTTTTTGCAGTTCACAGCACTAATTCACAGACAAGAACAAGGGAAAGGACAAAAGAAGACCTAAGTGGGTGTGTTAGAGAGACTAATGAACAGTACTATCGCTTGAACTAAGGACAATAAAAGAGGGATAGAGATAGAAGGGGGAGAGAAAGGGATTGGTATGATAAAAAGTAACAGAGTGATATTTCAAGATGGGTAACTAATAAGAACGCTTGACCTGTTGTAGTTGTTGCTAACGGAATATTTCGCACAAACTCACTTTATATTTTCTGTGGAAAACAAAAGGAGAAATTCTGAAGAATGTTCATGCTGCTCTTTTCCATTTAATGAAAGTGAATGCGGACTAGTCTCTATTTACTGTAATTTCAAAAGGCCAAAAAACACCATGTAAATAGCCCACACTGTATTTAAAGTCATCTAAAGCTCTACAATGAGTTGTATTCAAGGCATTTGCGCTTATACATGCTGAAACTTGGCCTGCTAAGATCAGAAAACATTTTATTATGAAATTAGGGTGAGTAAATCATAACAGATTTCAATCATTTTGGGTGAACTGTCCCTTTAGGAAAGCAGAACGCTTATTTGATCCTGGACTATTTGCATAATGTGACATGGAAATAGATAGAAGTGTTCATTCCAGAACAATGAACGCCACTTTCTTCCCCTTTTTCCATTTTATCTTGTCACCAGCCCTGATTTTATTGCGTTCATTTAATGTGGTTTTCTCCGTGATCAGTGCCAATCAATCTGTTAGACTCTGTTTCGGCTTGTTTTTAGCCGAAAAGCTTTTTAGCTAGACAGACAAAGCCTGTGGCCATTCTCATGGATTAGGTTTTCCACTGATTGTTAAAAATAGAAGTCACTGCCTTTACAACACCTATTGTCACACTTTGACATCTGTGTGTGTTACGAGGGGGGACGGGTGGGGACATGTAATTTAGGAACAGAAACAAAAGTGTCTTCGGAAGTGGAAGGGAACAAACCAGACTTGTTGCATAAACACTGAGCTAAACATGGGCTGACTTTTAGCAGTAGTCACTTAAATCGGTCTAAACCTCCCTTTGGGAACATCATCAAAGCTAAAAACTGATTCATAAATATTTTACTCTAAATGTGTTCTAACCCTAACAGGAAAATTGTAATATATTTATTGATTACAATAAAAATGACCTCATAAAATAAAAGTTGACATCTAACATTAATACAAATCAGCCTCTTGCACATAAAAGTGCATGTAGTTGACCTAAAATATGTGGTAATTATATAAAACATATTTATGCTTTAAATGCATGCTTCCTTTTAGGAATAGATCTGTTGTACATCCAGTTATTTCAAATTGATGCTGTGGGCGTTGTGAAATGAATGCATTTCAGAAACATCCACAGACTCAGAAGCAGTTGTAAGTTTATATAAGGGCAGATGCTATGATTCATTCGTTTAATTATGTTTGGCAGATACAGTCTGTAGGTCACTAAAACAGCTTCATTTCCATCTGTCGGTAAATGAGTGATTTAGGTCATGATATTAAAATGCAGCTCTGCTCCAGTGGAGGCTGGGTAAGAAATACAGCTGCTTCAGAACTCTCATCTGCATGTTATGCTGGAACGAACAAAAATTGATAGATGATTCAGAAAAATGATGACACTATATCACTACAACAACTAGGGCTGCACAGTATAGTAATGTGCATCTTGTCAGTAAAGCTGGTTCTTTGATTAGTAATGAATCTCTATCACCTGTTTTCAGATGGAGCAGCAATATCATGTTCACAATCCACCTGTGATTATGCACAAATTATGTAGCCTATCAGCCTATGGCGCTCCATTTAAAAACAGGCTAATCAAAGAACCGGCTTTACTGACGAGATGCGCAAATTCGTACAAATTCGTACAACCTCACTCATACGATTTTGTATGATTTGTATAAACCCAAGTTAGGTGTAGGTAATTTGTACAAATTCAAACAAATTGGCAACTCGTAAAATACGTACAATTTAGCAAAAATCGTATGAATTTGAATTTGTACGGATTAGCCAGCTAATAAAATATGTACGAATTACAGTGAGATCAGATTTAACAACTACTCAGAATGCTTTAGCAAGCACATAACAACAATCTAAGAACCACAGAATACATACATTTTTTTTTAATTCGAATATGCAAGATGTACATAAATTGGGATCACCAACAAGGAGAACAAACTAATAAACAAATAGAACAAAACAAACAAACAAGAAAAAACAAAACCAATACAATCTCATAGAGATAGAAGAGGAATGCATACATATATGCAAACGAACATACATGTTTAAGTCAGTATATGAAAACAAATAAACTAGATATGTATAAAACATAGATGTAAAGACATTGGTCAGTGGTTAGGGGTTACTACTAATACCACTACTACTACTACTACTACACCAACTACTACTACAGCTACTACTTCAACAACAACTACTACTACTACAATCTCTCCTACTATGATAACTGCTACTACTACTACATATGCAACTTGATTAATGACAATGGTATACATGCTTGATAGTAATAATGATAAGATAACAGGTAGACAAATCAGAACAGTAATAATCGTAATAAAAGTAAATGTATAAGTGATAATGGAAGTAATAAAGAGGTAAGAGGAGATATATATATATATATATATATATATTTAATAATAATAATAATAGTAAATAATAGTAATAATATTAGTAAAACAACAGCATTAATAATTATATGAGGAGGTGGAAAATCTATGATCAGCCTTGAAGTATACAGTGTGTGTCAGTTGCTTTGTGATGCATTAAAAAAGGTATGACGTTCAGTATGGATCAGTCCAGTACAATGCCCAGGCCGCCATGAATACATTAATAATAGCAAGGTTAAGGTTAAAGTAATAACAACACAAAGAATGTAAAAAATCTAGTATTAATAGTAACACGACAACACATAGGCCTATGTAGCAAATTGATTTATGTATTTTATCAGACACATGGCCAAGATTTACTAAACAGGATAAATTAGCGTTAGAGTGCAATTCAGTAGAAGTGCTGGTAAAATTCTGCGGGTGATGCACACATTAAAGAGCAAACATACCGATTATTTCCATAATAACCAGAGCAATCTACCAAATTACAGCCTGCTTTAAGACATGCTTTCTGAGTGTTAGACAATGGCGCAAACTTTAGTAAATCGCGCCATGTGGCGTTGCGTGTCGGTAAATTTAGCATCTAATAGGAATCTACAAATGCATATTTAATAATGTCACTGCGCATCTTCTATAGTAAATCTGACAGTACTATTTTAGTGCCAAAAGACGGTTTGCACTGACCATTTATGGGCTTATATTTTTTTACCTTACTACTCTTAACAATCACGAATTGCTGTCATACTGATCAACGTGTTTTGAGGGTCATCCATTGGGGGGTGTCTGCTGTTCTTTGGGTTGACGTCACGTGTTAATAGCCTCCTCAGTGGGTCTAAATGCTAATGTAACGTTATGGTAGAACATCTGAATAATCCGTGTGCATTTGTGTATATACATGCAATCAGGAAGACAGGAAGGTTGAACTCCAGACATAGTTGGCTCTGGTATGAATGCATGTACAAGCTCTCACAAGTAGGATAAATGCCGGTGTGATTGTGTAAGGTGCTTGTGCATGAAGTGTAAGCAGGAGTGTGTGTCTCGAACTTAGTGTGTGAAGATCTTATTACATTGTCTGTTCAGTTCGATGAACATCAAGTTAAAATGTATCAGCCTAAGCGTCTGTGAGTGTGTGTGTGTGTGTGTATAGCTGGTGTTACAGGCAGGGCTATTTCACACACTTGAAAAGTAGGCCTTTGAGAGCAGTATACTTTCTACTGGTGAATATTTTATGCTTTCTATTTGTTTTGAAAACAGCCAGAGATTAGATGTCCTAGAACAGGTTTATAGCCATTTCCATTCTGAAAGTCTTTTGCTGTAGATTTACTGCAGACTAAATAATAAACGAAAAGCATTTGAAGAGATGGTGTTTACATGCTGCAAAACATTTGATGTATTGTAAGCATAATACTGACATACAAAATAGGGTTATAGTTTTTTGTACATGCAAATTATATTTATGTTGTGATAACTTTAGCCTGGTAGTATATGTAAATGTGTTACTTAAAGGTCCCATAGAATGGAAAACTGAATTGACCTTGGCATGGTTGAATAATAAGAGTTCAGTACATGGACATAACATACTGTGA
>JAUCMS010000079.1:12552622-12566637 GCA_032357445.1 Enteromius radiatus | reverse complement strand
ACCCGTGCTACAGCCAATCAGAGCAGACCTCCTCATTACTATTCATGAACCTTCCAAATAAGGCAAAAACAGACTGTGTTTCATTCTAGGGTCAAATTCTAGGGTTGTAAATGGACCTGTAAAACAGTTCTTCCCCTTACCTAAGCTACATACCTTCTATGTACATATCAGACAACATTTTTTTAAATATTCTCTCAATGCAATCTATGGCACCTTTAAATAATATAAACTAAATTAACCTGTAGCTGATCTATACAGGTGGAGCTGGGGAAGGTGGAGGGTTTCTGAAGCGTCATCTAGTGGCATGTGCCATCTAGAATTTCTTCACAAAACATTGTATCATTGTTTTTTTGTGTTGTTGGTTTATATAAGAAATACTAAAATTCACTAAATACAATAAATACTTCAAAAATAATAATAATGCCTTTTAATCATAAATATATATTAATTTAATAAATGTGACCCTGGATCACAAAACCAGTCATAAGTGTCAATTGCAAAAAAATCTAAATACTGAGAAAATCACCTTTAATGTTGTCCAAATGAAGTTTGGATCAGAAATTAAATGTATTTATGTAAGGAAATCTACAATATATCTTCATGGAACATGATCTGTGCTTAATATTCTAATGATTTTTGGCATAAAAGGAAAATCAATAATTTAGCCCCATACAATGCATTTCTGGAAATTTGCTACATATATACCCCAGCAACGTTAGGGTCGCAAATGAGAAAATGTAATAAACAGAAATATGCGCCTTGATATGGCTTCACTGGAACATTTAGCATTTTCTCTCGAAAATGTAGCTTGCCATGTCACGAACCTTTATGCTTACAGTATGAACTATTTCATTAAAACAATCTTTTTAAAAAAAAAACTGATTTGCAAAATGCGAGTTTAAATTCTTGACTATTCACAGAATTAATTCCAGCTCTTCCAAGGCCAGTGTCTTATTATTTACCCAAACGTCCCTGTTTCTGCAAAACAACTTTAACAAAGGAAAATGCTTCAAACTGCAACATTCTCTTTTATATCATAATGCTGCTGTTTATGTAGCACTGTAGATAGCTCTCTCTAGCTATTTACAACATTTTACAATGTCCAATTACCATCGCAAAAACATAATGCATTTTTCCATAACCACATATCACTTTAGCAATAACTGCATCTTTCTACCCACAGAAGTAATGACATTTTATTGTTTTATTCATGCCCCAAGCAATATTAAAACAATTTTTGTATCTCATAACAAAACCATTTCTGAGCCTGCTGACCCCCCGTGACCTTCAACTATCAGAACTCTGCACTTAAATGCGATTAGATGAGTGACAATTCACAGTCAGGGATTTGCGCATATAAAAATGAGATTATTTAGCATCACAGCAGGGCAGATGAGAATAATTGTAACAACAGTTCCTCTGGGGAACACATTACTAAACCCGTTAAATTAATGACGGACTCATACAGTAAAGTAGCTTTGATGTGTATTATGTCATTAGAATTTCTGCAGTTTTCTAAGCATATCTATTATTAATATTAATAAACTTATTTTAATAAACTTATTATTATTAATTAATAAACAGTAAAATGCTATGGGTATTGATATTTTAATGTTCCTTCCCTCATGTAGTAAGCAATAGGTTAACAGTTAAATGTGGGTATGTTCAGTAAACAATAGCTCTGACCTTGTGGTGTCCACCCTTCACCTTGACTCTGTGTGTGTTTCTATGAGAGATAGAGATGTTGACACACCCTGAATGAGTTTTTGACGTAACTCTTTCAGACCAGAAGATGTTTAAATATTCAGCACTCATTTGAAAAGGTTTCTCCTCTGAAACATTAATGCTGTAAGATATGACGCTTATTTATGGGTCGGGACTATCGGGTGACGTGTCGTGAATTGCAGCTACTGTCCAGGTCAGATAAATAATTACTTGATTAAGAGATGCTGTAGCTTTTGTATCATCACTTACTCTTGTTTATCATTTATACTCAAGTTTTAATAGATGCTTATAATTGTTTGTACATGCGTGAGGTTATAGACTGTGTTTTGGGTAGAATAGTTGTAAATCCTATAATATATTCATATTTGTGTGTATTTTAGTATTTAATTTTGGTATACTTTTTTAAAACCTTAATTTGATGCATCATGGACACAGAACAAGACTTACTGTAGTAAGACAAGTTAATTTAGTATTGCACTTTTATTTAAATTTGTGTTTTTTATTAGTTTTATTATATCTCTATTTCTTCTTATGTCTTCATTTATTTCTTTGTAGTTTTGGAAATTTTAGTACTAAAACTAGATTATTTTTATTATATTTTGTATGTGATTATTATTTAGTAGTTGCTAAGGCAACATTTAAAATTTTGGGTAAAATTTTGGGTAAAATTTTTCCCTTATATTTTATTTAAGCTTCATTTGAAGTGTTCATTTGAAGTGTTTTGTTTACAATAACAATACTGCACAGAATACAGAATACAGAAAAGTTCACGTTAAAAAATGTGTCACTAATTACTTGATTGTTACATATATAAATATAGATGTCTCATAGTAGGCTCATGTCTCATAATAGGATAATTTGTAAAATATATATATATAGTAATAATACACACACACTATATATATATATATATATATATATATATATAGTTTAAAATGACATTTTTATTTTGATGAATGTAAAGAAAATATTTGGCCACCTGTAGTACCTCCCCAAAATGGCTGTGACGCAATGATGAACTGGCGTCCCGCTCCTCCCTCCATCTCTCTCTCTCCAGATAAATACGCACGCGGGTTGAGTGAGTGACTGAGTGAGCGAATGTGTGCCGCGCAGATTACAAAGAGGAATCCACGGACCGAGAGCGCGCGGCGGCGCCCCGCAACCCGCAACACAATGTAGCTAACCGAGCCGCCGTAATCGCACATGAGAGTCCAGTTTGACCGGACCGAAGTGAACTGAACTATGCCCAGCGCCGAGAGAACTTTACCTGAACTCGAGAGGAACTCTTTCTTACACTGCGAAATGGTAGTTATGCTTCAATCTTTCTAATCCATCCATGCAGCATGTTATCTAACCCTGACACTGTGCATGATATGTGTGGATATCGTATGATCAAATGTGTTTTTGCTGTTGCTGTGAAGATGTTGTTTTTCCTGTTTTGCCGTCTCGTGTTTCCCCCGAAACCTTTATAATTTTACTATAGCGATATTACAAAAAACACAGCATTGTTTCGATATAAACAATGGTTTTGTTACAATGGTTTGTTCACGTACCGCGATTTTACTATCTTTTACATACATGATATGTGCTACTGTCGTGTTGTTTCATTTGAATAGTTATCATTACTGTCGTTTTACAACGTTTATATGTAGTCTTTTATTAATGCTGTGCTGTGTATATACATTTACAGTAACATCTCTGTTAAACCCTAAAAAATGGCAACATGTGCCTCCAAAAAAAAAATGAACACCTATTTTTCATGATATTAGGGGTTGGTTTTTCCAAATGTTTTCAAAATAGCGCTTTAGTTCAGATATTATAGTTTGTATATGTCGTATAATAACATTTACCTCAAGGTTAGCTACATTTAAAAAAAGTTTTGGGTCAGTAAGATTTTCAAAAAAGAAAAGAAAGGATTTTTTCTTTTTCTTTTTAATATTTCATAATACCTTTACTGTATTTTTCATAAAATAGCCTAAATGCAGCCTTTGAGGGAACAAGAGACTTTTCAAAGTCTTTTATCGACACCAAATCTTTGAAAAGTAGTGTTTGTGCTAGAGACAATTGAGCAAAAAAAAAGAAAAAAATCCAAAAGGAATGCTTGTGGAATTTTGATCATAAATTGGAACCAGCCCTAAAAGGATAAGATTGGATTCTACTATTCGTTCACAATTCCTTGCTTATTTTTTCTTTTAAAACTGCTTTTTTTTTTTTTTTTTTGGTAACTAGGTCTGATATCAACATCATAAAAATGTGCTGAATATACCTCAGTAATGCTGATACTGTACTACTGAAACTGTGACTTTCCTGTAAGTGTGTTCAGAGGTCATTGAATCAAATGATACTTAACCCCAGTTAGACCGGTTCTGCTAGTATTTGCCGTAACGGAATAAGTTAATGGCGATTCTTTAGCATAAATGAAAATCTCAATTCCAACTATCTGTTGCACACACGCCTAAACCACATTGAAATGCATTTGAAACACTGGGGTGTTGGTGGCGTGCTGGGGCATGTGCTTGGGTCTTGAGTTGGGCTGTTGTAATCAGAACAAGTGTTTCAGTGTCCACTGTACGTGTGTGTGTGTGTGTGCGTGTGCGTGTGTAGACCCCCGACCCCTGGCACTAAGACAATGTGCCAGACTGATGCTGTTGCCACTTGGTTTGTTGGTTTTTTTATGCTAAACCTCAAGAGTGTTTGTGTACTTTTAAGTGGAAAAAAGAGTGCATTAGCAGCACTGCATCAGTCTGTGTGTTTAAATGAGAATCTTGGAGGAAACACATTTACATGATTTGGAGAATGGAGGGGGGTCGCTGATAGATTTAATTGATTGTTTTGAATGTGTCTGCCAGTGCATTATTAGGCCTGGCATTAATGGAGAGAAAGACCGTAAAACACATTCGATTAGCCTTTCGTAATTGAATTGCTTTACGTGTGCGCTTTGATGAATCGTAAACTCGTTGCGTTAGTGAAGCTGCTTTTATGGATCTCCCCACTGGATGAAGTGATGGAGTATTGATTAAATGACAGATCAAATGAAAACATATGTTGAGTTCATATATGACTAATACAGGCAGTGCTGAAGTTATGCTAAGTATTGTGTTTTGCCACTTTGGGGCTGCTAAAAACACAAACATAAACATATTTATAGATCTATAACCAACCCCTATTGGTTTTACATAAAAATATATATATATATATTGCTATTGCCCTCTCTAGTAATAACTGTGTATAAAATATAAATATAATAATAATGTAATACTATCATTAAGTATTAAAATATTTGTATGGCATTTATTATAGTGTGCACTTAGAGTTGAATATCTATGAAAAAAAGATATTTTACTGGAATATATAAAATATGTATTGTGTTATGTATATGTTATAAAATTGTATCCTTTAAATTTAGTCTTGATCATGTAAAGCTGGCAGATGTGTACATTTGTTTTTTTTTATACATTGTGATATTAGGGTAACAGAAAGTGATATAACCATCCACAAAATATTAAATAATAATAACATAACAGAACAATTCTCACTATTAACTAGCTGCTTATTAGCATGTCTATTATTAACGTACTGGCTGTTTATCATAAAGCACATATTCTGCATGATATTCTGTATTTTACTTTCTTAATCCCACCCAATACCTAAACTTAACAATTACCATACTAAGTAATAAGCAGCAAATTAGTAGTTTATTGTGGTAAAATTCATAGTTTTGAATTTGCATTGTTAATAGCAAGAATTGGACCTTAAAATATATTGTGACTAATAATACAAAATACATATACTTAAATACATTTTAAAATAAGAAATGCAATATTTTTTGGTGTTTGGAGCAGTGGAAATATTGGCAGGCGTGTAGGAATTTGCCCTACTGACCTGAATTAGTAAGCAGAGAAAATCCGTATTGCTGTGTTCTGCTAAAGTCTAAAAATCTATTTAATCAATTCTTTATTTATCTTTGAGAATTTCTCTAAAAGGAGATGTTATCATTGCTTCTTGGGACAATGTTGTCCCCAAAATATAGCTATTACATGCCCGCAAACACTTGAGAATGTACTGAGGACATTGTGGTGGTCATGGGTGTGCAGCATTCCTGTTGTTTCCAGGGTAACCCGTAGAATCCCCTCCTCAACCCCCTCACCAGCATGTGAAGCATGTCTGGATATTGCACTGATGCAATGCTAAAAAAAAAACTAGAGCGCTCCCGTCAGCGGTGCTGTTCACGTCAAATGCTTGCAGTGCTGACACACTCTCTCAGTTTCACTCAGAGTTATTAGTGTTTCTGTCCCTGTTGTGACACTGTCCGATGTGGCCATAACTTACTGCTGTACTATTGTGTGTGTGTGTGTGTGTGTGTCATAAATAAGATTGTGGAACTGGCTGTGCCCCAGAATGATCTCTGCGAAGACAGAAAATTTGTGGATGAGGGTGGATCTGGTATTTGATCTTCCTACTAATATTGGAAATGATATACGATTGGTGAAAACAAATTAAAGGAATGTTCCGGGTTTAATAAAATTGAAGTCCTGTGGACAGACAGTGTCTGACATTGGTGATTAGCACAGAAAGCAATTGTGACGCTTCACAGGGTTTGTAAATGCAAACAAAAGGGGGCTTCACAGTAATGAACTTACAATGGAGGAATAGAGTGCAAAATGTTCCTTTGGAATGCTAAAATATGTATTTTGTGAAGTGATTTATGAATGAAAAATAGTAAGTAATTAGCTCATATTGTGGCCATGTAATGACACAAACTACACACATTTGCACACTATGGTTCATTCAGGATTAAAATGTCTTGTGGTGTGACACTCCAAATAATTTTTATATATTTTTTATTATATATATATATATATATATATATATATATTATATAATATAATATTTAGCAATTCTTTATATTTATTTAAAAGACTTGAAAAATTTAATTTGAAAAAAGATTTAAGGTGTGCATTCCCAAATGTGTGAGGAAAATGTTAATGCGTTTTATAGTTGGTTACACCACGAGACATTTAGTCAGCATTTAGAAACCTTTCCTGACAATGATGGAAGTTTTCATTTATATATTTAATTTTTTCAAAGTAATGCAAAATCAACCTGAATATATCTCTGAGAACTTGGCAAGTGTGTTTTAAAAAGGTCATAACTAAGAAATCAAATTCCCTTGATCTTCTGACATATGTGACCATGGACCACAAAACTGGTCATAAGGCTTTTTGTTTTGTTTTTGTTTTTCATCATCTGAAAACAGAACAAATAAGCCTTCCATTGATTTATGATGCATGTGATACAACTATTTCAAAATCTGAAATTTGAGGGTGCAAAAAAAATCTAAATTCTTAAAAAAATCGCCTTTAAAGTTGTCCAAATAAAGTTGTTGGTAATGCATGTTACTAATCAAAATTAAGTTTTGATATATTTACAGTAGGACATTTACAATGTATCTTTATTAAACATGATATTTGCTTAATATCCTAATGATTTTTGGTATAAAATAAAAATCAATCATTTTGACCCATATAGTGTATTGTTGGGTATTTCATATGGCAAGTTTTGTGCTCCAGGGTCACATACAAGAGGTTAATGTACTATAAAAGGACTCAATACTTTCTTGTTAGTCTAAAAACAACTTATATTGAAGCCAATCTGCCAAACCGACAGCTTGTGGGTCCTACCACTCGATGATGTAATAGCAAGGATAAGCACCACCTCAACAGATGATCATCAATACCTGCTTCTGCAGCGCTGCCTGTTTATCCCCACCCACTGATTTGCGCTTGTAATGCGAACACTCCTTTTTTAATTTAATTTCTACCACAGATTCAATCACAAACATGACACAATTTGATAAAGGGTTTTCAGAAAGATTAATATTATTCATTTTTTATTTATGTACGAAAAATAACTTTTATATATTAAGTATATTTATAAATTATATGAAAATAAACGTATTTTAATGTCCCTTGTTTTTAATTATGCCATGTAAGCAAGGATGTTTTTTTATGCAAATGCGCACGTATGAAGAGTTTCAGTCAGTTATTGATTGAGTACAGATAAGGTACAAGAAGTTGATCATGACATTATGTCATAATGTCTTTGATGTCACAGGATTTGCATGTGTGTTTTAGATAAATCTGAACATAGTCAAACTAATCTACAGTCAGCTTTGAAGGAAAACATGTCTTTGCCCCCTGGCCCTTGAGTTTCTGTGTACTTAGTCACATGACAAGCAGACAGAGCAAGTTTCTGCAGGACTCACACGCTGGACACACCCGAGTTTATGTGTGTCTTCATGCAGATATGTGTTAGCCAACAACAGTAAGATAACGGACAGCTTGTGACCTGTTTACACAAAGAATTTAAGGCACTCATGTAATTTCTTGTGTCTCAGAGGGCTATTCTTTTTTGTGTTTACAGGTAATTTAGAGTGCCACGTGCCTCTGAGAATGCAGTTGTACAGTTGAAGGCTTTAAAGATATCTTTAGTTTATGAGCATTTCTCTGCAGATTAAACAAGACTTGTGGGTGTCAGTGTCTGAGCCTGATATGAGATGCTCTGACCTCATTAACGAGTGTGATAGTTTATTAAACTACATGTGGGAGGGCTTGGTATTTCTTTTCCCTGTCTTTACTTTGAACTTTAAACTTCTTTTAAAGGGGTTATATTTTGAAAAATCTAAATGAACTTGATATTTGAAGAAAACAAATTAGATCTGTCATGACCATTTAAACTGAAGGTGCGCAATTTTGCAAATTAAGTTGATATTTAGTATTAATGTGCACACACACACATCCATATATATATATATATATATATATATATATATATATATATGTTCATACAATGCACCTCATTGCAAAGTCTTGTATTGCCCCCTGAATATGCTGATCTTGGTCTATTTCTCGTTTTCTGATTGTTTGCTGTCTGCCCCGACTTTGCCTGGTATATAGTTAATGATTCTGGATTGACTGTATTGTTCCTGACGCTGTTATTGACCCTAGCTGCCTCTGACTCCATTGTTACACATACACTGTTTAAAGTAATCACACATATATATTGCGATTTAGATGAGCAGCAAGTTGGTTGATTAACATGATTGACAGACCGCAGGAATATTAGACTGCTGTCACTTTAAGAACTGCCCACATGTGTTTGCTTTCACTTAACACCTAAATTACTGTGTTTACAAGTATACTTGCAAAGACACTTGTGTATTTTTAACACGTACTAATGTGTGTATTTAACCATTCAAGGCCTACAAAGCGGCAAAAATAGGCATCACTCAGACGCATATATGGTCAAATGATTCCTTTGATGCACCATTTAAGTGCATGCCAGAAATGTCAGCGACTATATACTCCACTCGAGTGTACAAATAAAACTCAAAATACTGGTGGAATGGAATACTGTAATAAAATGAAATTACATTATTAATCTTGTTTAATTCATTCAATTCATCCATGGCTAGAATGATTTTACTGTAACTGTAAGATGTCTAGTCCATCAGTATTGTTTCTTCCTGTTACACTAAAATGAACTTCTAGACAGCTTTGTTTTTTTGTGTGACTTCCTTATTACAACATGGGTTTCCTGCGGCACATTCCACAGTTGGAGAAGAACGCCCCGGAAAAACCAAGACATGTTGTTGACCACAAAAATAGACATTTCAACTAGTAACTTTTTTTGAATTTGACACTTTTCGAATGCTTAATGCAAGCTGATATAAACCAGACTGATGGCTGGTGCCCTTTGCTTGGAAAAAGGATTTGGCTGTTTGCGGTTTTGCTATTGGTTTTATCACATTACATCTAAAGCAGGGCTCTTTTGACTGGATTAGTGCGTCGCCAACACACGCACATGCTAAAACAGCTGCATAACTCTCTCCCACTTGGTGTGTGCCTCATTTCTAGTGAAGTTAAAGAGAATAAATCTACTCGGGGGAAAAGAAGTCAGAAGAAAGCGAGTGAACACATCTCTTTTGGGTTTTGTTTTGGGTTTTTTTGTGTGGGAATTATGTTATGGACTTTGTGCCTAGCTACTATTTGAATACAATCCTTGTTTGCCACCATACTGCACTTGTGAATAACTGCAACAACTCACAACTGGGTTATACTAAATATGACTTATCATGATAAATGACTTATAACGACTATATACGGATTTGCCTACTTCCTTACTAAAGGCAAAAAACAAATGTGGAAGGAGTCCATTTAATAGTCTGTTTTAATAGTAATTAAGCACATATCAATGCCTTATTCTACATTCTTACTAATCTTAACAGCTACCTTACTAACTATTAATAAGCAGCAGATTATGTGGTTATTGAGAGGAAAGTTGTAGTTAACTTTTTGTTACAATTAAAATAAACAGCTACAAACACTATTGTTTTGTTCAGTATGTAGGATGATGCAAATGCTGGTCTGTGTAGGAAAGCCTGTAAAGTATGCATAGTCACTGCCTGCGTATGCAGTTTAACCAGTTCAAGCTTATCGTTGATCTTTAGGGGATTGCCAATAGAAAAACTTGTTCCACTACAACTGTCCCGTCCTTTGAACGTTTGATTTAGAGATTACGTTTGAGTTTACTAAACACTGGTTTTCCTGCGAGAGCTGAAAACTGACACTCTCAGTCTTTGTGTTTTGTGTGTAACAAGTGAAGTGTGTATGCAGCTGCAGTTGGGATGTAGTTTAAGGATTGTGTTAGAAACTGCCATCTCAGCCCTTGTGTGTGTGTGTGTTTAACTCTGAAATGTCTTCTTTCATTTCCTCATTTTCTTCATTTGGCACTATGTTAAATGCAAATAATGAATCCTTTTTGTGCTCTTGTTTGTTTGAGTGCATCATAAAGGAGTTTCCATTAGTTTTAATTTCACGTAGTTTCATTTCAACAGAATTCTTTCTCATAGACATCAGCATTATGTAAAGCTTGTGAACAAGCATTTTACACACACACAAGGGTTTTAATATGTCTTCTGTGTACAGAGCTGTTCTGTGCTCAAAGGCTGAGAGCTCTTCACATGATAGGCCCGCTGTGAGGTCACTTCCACTGGCCACATGCTAACTCTAATCTTTTTATCTTGACCCTCTCTCTCACTTTCTCTCTCGAGTAATAATCCAGGGTTGGATTATACAATCTCAGTACACACATTCCTTGTTCAATTTTGTAGGGGTGTAAACCTTGGTCGAGTGTTAGTTGTACAGAGAAAAACAGGTTTGGTTTTTGAGAGCAGAGAGAGACGCCCTTTAGTTGCAGTTATGAATATGTGCATGTGTAATCGTTGTTTATTATTAAAGTGCCTCAATTATGGGTTTTTGAAAATCATTGAAACGAGTCGAGCCGTTTCGTGTTGACATCAGAATGAAACATTAGCATATTGTCCGCCCACTTGTGGTTCTTTTTACATTGGTCTGAATGAAAAAGCAAATTCATTCTTTACCACTAGGTGTCGCTTTTTTGTGTAAAAGGTCACAAATAATGCTTTAAATGAAATTGACCAATTACTGGAAGAGTTTGGAAAAATGAATCGTGAACTAATTGTTTGGCAGTGGTTGAAAAAATTGCGTTCTCAACTTTAAGCATAACATAGTCGTGACAGAAGTAGCACCCGAACTCCATCTGATTTTCTCCTCCATTTGACATCATTGTTTTACCGTTTTATTTATTTATTTATTTTTTGAAAGGTTGGTTCAGCACTTCCACCTACATCACTCTTGACCTTTCCAATGTGACTACATATTGCGTGAGGTAGAGTAGAGCTGCACGATTAATTGTTAAAAGATCGCAATCTCGGTTCAAACATCCACGCAATATCATTTCTAACTGTCAACCATTCCTGTATCTATTAAACCTTTGAAAAAGTCTTACCGGAACAAATTAAATCTGCTGTTGACACAGAGAGAGAGCACTAGGTGTTGTTTCGCCACTAGGTGGCAACAATTAACTTTTAAAAAATGAGAGATTTGTTGAAATCTGAAATTGAAACGCAGACTCATCCAGTAATTAAATAATAGAAGTATTTATGAGTCACTGAATAATTAATTCAAACCACTTTTTCTTTTAATATTAAAAATGTGTGTATTACATATATAATATTTTTAAATGCGCGCGCACACACACACACACACACACACACACACACAAATAAAATATATATATTAAAATGTTTTATAATTCATTCAAATTAAATAAACAATTTCAAACTACAGCAATTTAATATTTTGTCACATAAATTATTTTGTTCATAATCATGGGGGAATCGTGATCTCTATTAAAATCTCTCTAAAAAATTGTGATTCTCAATTTATCCAGAATCGTGCAGCTACTGCAAGACAAGCATAAGTAAATTTAAATACGATTTTTATTCTGGAAGTGAACTAATCCTAATGTATTTAAGATTATCATCCAAGAACAAAGTTACACGCCAATATTATTAAAGAAATATGCATGTTTTTTTTTTCCCAAAACAGGCAAATTTCAGATTGATGATGCAAATCAGACACCAGGTGTGTGTGTGTGTGTGTGTGTCACAGGAAGGAGAAAGTAAGAGGTTAGATGAGCAGACGTTTGATCTGACTGACCTAGTTCTCCAAAGCACCGTTTCTGCCCTGAAGACACTGATAGAGTCTGGTCAAAGTTAGAAGAGTCGCTTCAGAGACACATGTGCAAACATGATTAGAGCTCTTTTACAAGCATTAATCATTAAACGCCATTCTACAGGAAAAAAGCCATGTTCTTCTTACTTGTGATAAAGCAATATATTAGACAAGCCAATTAAGTTGATAATAATGAAATGTTTCGGTATTAACAGCATCATGATCGTGCTTGCTTGACATGTTAAGTGCACATATTCATGTTTTTAAAGTACGTATTGAATAAAATAATGAATGTATCTTGTTCTAATTGTATTTAATTAAATGATGTTGGCATATAAGTAGCAGCTATTAATAGATATTTTTAGATTTACCAATCTATCTTGTCTTCCTACAAGTTATAATGTTACCTTGGTGACAAATTAGGTGCATTAAAATATGTTTTAGGCATTAAAAACAACACTGTGGTTTAGTGACCATGGAGCATTGGTTAAGGCAATTTCGAAACACTCGTCTTCAGACTAAAGAAAAAGTGAAATGAAACCGCTGAATGGCATTGGTTGAGTTTGCATACGTCCGTTGTCATCGTCGCAACAGATTAAATCGCTTTCAGAGGTTTGGGTGTGAAAATATCTGAATTCATATGCTTCAACTTAAATTATGATTAACCGGATTTGTTTTCTAGACTGATTTCTATTCAGATTCATGGACTTTGCCAGTAATGCTCGAATCGACATGTATATGCGCCCTGTGGTCTGCATTTGCTTGTCTTATCTTCCCTCTCCTCCACTCTAGTCGAGTCATAAAAGCCTGTGTCCCTGATCTCTGTCGGCCTGTTACCGCTTGATGGCTAGCTGCCATGGTAACAGACAAATTTAATTTCTTTGCAAATATCTGACATTTGGACATCTGAATAAAGTTTTATATAAGCGTACAGAGATAATTCACCCCTAAGAGCTGATGATAATAAGTATTCTGCTCTGAAAAGAGCTTTTCTAAAGCCATAGTGATGGCTCACAAGTTTGAAAATTGCAGCCTCCATCTGTCTCTTGTTAGTGTTGTTTGTACGTGTTGAGATGCTGAATGTAGCTCTTAGTAAGGCTTGAGAATGGCCTGACGAAAACGAACCATCTTCACAATCTTGTAGAGGAGATGATTCATCCCGGGTAATTTTAAAGGGAGAACTCAACCAAAACTGAACATGGTGTAATTATTTATTCATCCTCATTTCTGTATTTTAAAAAAAATCTTGTTAGCTTTTAATTCCTTTCCACTTTAGCTCAGAAATCTAATTTCTGCTTCAAATAATTCAAAGCACCGTTTCTGATTTGGATAGAATTGCTGGAAAGATATTTAGACCCAGCGGCAGGGACGATTTCGAGAACTGAATGAATGAAATGAATTAATCATTTAAATTCTAAAAGGATCAAGCAGCTTTAGAAGTTATGAGATCTTGATGCATGGGTTTGACATAATTGAGTAAAGATCCATCTCAAGTGGCCAAAAAAACATTTTTAATTTTCCTAAAATGATTTATCACTGTGTTGGTATTGCCTAGGGCTAGAATAGAGTGCTTTTTTTATTCCAGTGCACTATATTTGCACATTTTTCTATGTAAATATTAGGGGTGGCACGGTTCACAAAACCCACGGTTCGGTTTGTATCACGGTTTTAGGGTCACGGTTTTCGGTTCTG
>JAUCMS010000079.1:12519535-12540028 GCA_032357445.1 Enteromius radiatus | reverse complement strand
AACGGAATGGATGAGACGCGTCACAAGTTATTCCCACGCTTAGCTCCTGCGGCTTTGGTTAGCAGTTTATGCCGCTATATAAATACTAAAATGACTAAAACTAAAAAAGCGTAAATGTTAAACTAAAATGTGCTGATGTTTACGTCAAGTTTGCTGTCATATGACCGTTAATAAAAAAAAAAATATTAGTATGTTTCGTACACCTATTGTAGCTTCAAAAGGCATTAATACATCAGCAGAGATCATATGGATTATTGTCATATTCTTTTTTTCATGGTTTTCAAAATGACAACGCATAGAGATTTATAAATAATACTAAAATGTTCCCATTATGAAAAGTCGTGTGAATTGCTCCCAAAAAATTAGGCTTAATAGGAAAGTTCACCCAAAAATTCTGTCACTAATTACTTCCCCTTGTTATGTTCCTAACCCATTTATCTTCGAAACAAAACTTAAGATAGTGTTAATGAACTCTTGAGAGCTTTCTGACCTGCGTAAACTGCAATGTGTAACACCAAGCCAGCAGAGGGAGCTCTCACCTTTGCACTGACTATTACCGCTCCCTCCCTGGGAACTTCCTGTTTGGCATGGCCCAGCTTATATGGCCGCCAAACAGGAAGTTACCTGGAACAGGTAAACAGGAAGTTAGAGGAAGCAGAGGGAGCAGTAAGAGTCAGTGCAGAGGTGAAGGTGCTATAGAATTTCAGCAACATTTATTTAGATTGCGGAGGCTTCAGATAGATATACTGCTCATGTTAATATAAAAGGGAATGCACAAAGAAATCAACCAGGGTGAACGATATAATAAATATTCCATTTGGTAAATGAGAAGCTTAGGCAATATTTTAAAGAAATGATGAAGAAATGGCAGGACAGATGGGACATGGATAATAGTGGAAGGAAATATTCTAGTATACATGTATTAATTCACAGAGAGAAGGGGTAAAAAATCCCCTTTCAGACGGTCAGCCCAATTCCAATTTTTGTGGAAATCTGATCAAATTTAAATGGTCTGAAAGGCTATGAACTACATGAAATCCGATTTGTGCAAATCCGTTTCAAGCTACATTCGTATGTGGTTCACATTTGTGGAAATACGTTTCAGTCTGACCGGTCAGATTGGATTTGGCCTGGTTTTTCTATGTCCTCACGTCATAAACATAAACGCATCAGACGTTTTTGCAGAAAACAAGCTTGTGTCATTGCAAAGTGCCAGTCAAGAAGGGTACTAACAATATAATGTTAGTACACGTACCTCGCTGAGTTTTGAAAGTATCGGAGACGGCAGCACAGAATAAAGCCGCACCTGCATGTCTGCCTTGAAATATAATATAGCGCAGCATGTAAGACAACATCTATATTGTAAACTATTGCTGTTGCTGCTGTTTTAAGCGTAGGCATAACAAAGCAACGGCATTATCATAGAAACCAACGCACATTCAGAGAAACTAAAGAGTGCTTGACACAAATCATATATAAATAGTTGCGAGAATATAGGGATATATTATAAGATTTTTTAAATTTTTTTAGAGAATGTAATGTAGATTCATTTGACATAATCAATGCTGCATACTCTGATACAGTAGGGGACAGTATATGCACCTAGTAAGCCATGGTTGCAATCCGCCATAAAACTAAGAAGAAGAAAAACAAGAAGGTACAAAGTATTGTTTTGCTGTTGCGGACTCTAACCAAGTGGTTTCCTAGTTTTGCCAAGTCTTGTTTCATGGTCATTGTCTTTGCCTTGTTTACATTTCCTAGTTTTCTTTGTCTGCTCTCTTGGATTTTGACCTTGGACTGTTGCCTTGTGTTTTGTGAATGTTTTGCTGCAGACCCTGACCATTGCTTGTTTTGGATTACCCTTCTGTTTCACCCTTGATATTATTGTTTGCTGGTGTTCGGACCTTGCCTGTTTGACCAAGCTGTGTTTTATTAAAGCTTGCACTTGGATCTTTCATCACCTTCAGTTTCCATTACACAATGCAACTGACATGTTTAATACCCAGAAAGGTAGTAAGGTCATCATTAAAATGGTCCATGTGTCTGGGCCTATGAAGGTATATGGAGGATCAGAAAGCTCCCAGAATTCATAACAAATGTCCAAATTTGTGCTCTGAAGATAAACAAAGGTCTTGCGAGTTTGGAACAACATGAGGGTGAGTAATTAATGATAGAATAGAAAAAAGAACTATCCCTTTAAGACCAACTTGCCAATTTAAAAAAAAAAAAAAAAAAAAAAAAGTAGTTGAATTACCTGATGGCTGAGTCGTGAAAGGTCTGCTGAGTCCAGTTCAGATTCAATTTTCTCCAGCCTCTGTAAATGCAGCTGATGTTTCAGGTTAAATTCCTTCTCAGTGCTGTCTAATTTGGCCTCTGCAGCTTTTCGTATCTGGTCAGACTCTTTAGCTGTACCTCTCGGATCAGAGACGGCTTGATTGACACGAAAATCTGCCAGACCAGATTCCCTGTAATAGTCTCTGATGCTGTCCGCAGCACCTACAGGAGATGATCAACACACACTTCGGGTAATGCTATATGCGTCTTAACAACAAACTACTATGTGTGAGTGCTCTTCTCACCTCTGGGGTCTGAATGTTTAATATTCAGAACCTGCTGCTGTTTGTCAGAGGAGATATCTTGTAGGTTTTGGGCCTCCTCAGTCAGGCTTTTTAGGTTCTCCACAGCCTGCTGATGGTCAGCAGATACCTTCTCCAGATCTGTTTCAGATCGATCTATAGACTTGCTCAAGAGTGATGTTGTCTCACTAAGATCAAAAGAAAAAGAAACTCAAAGTGAACAGTGTTAGAAAAACTCAGATTTCAGATTTTCAAATATTTGTATCTTAGTCAAATATTATCCTTTAGATAATTCTATAAACAAACTGTTTAGAAAACTGACCCTTATTGACAGTAAGGTATCAATCACAATTGATAGCAATTTCGTTTTGTGTTTTTAAAGGTGAGACGAGAGATGGATTGATATGTGTGTGAATGTGCAATACACACTTGGCTTGCTGCAGCATTATCTTCATGTGTGTGAGCGTTTGCTGAATCTTGTCATCTTCCAGAATTTGTCTGAGTTGTCTGGTTTCATCATCCAGACTAGATATGATGTCTTTATAGGGTGTAGCCACGCCAGTGTCTTTAATTTCCTCCACGGTTTCCACCAGTCTCTGTGTGTGATTGGTCAGCTCTCCCACATTAACATCCCATTCGCGGAAACACAGATGACAGGGCTCGCAGTCAGGAAAGGTCCCAACGTAGCCTCGTCCACATGAGTCACATCTCCGCCCGGCTACACCCTCTACACACACACACTCGCCGTTCATCTTATTACACTGCTGAGTAGCAATGCCTCGTGGGTCACAGTCGCACGCTGGAACACAAACATGCACAAATGATTTAAAAAATTAAATGATGCCAAAATTCTTAGGATTTAAAATGCTGGAAGGAGCAGTGAATTCTAGTATGTGTGTGTGCGCTGGAATGTGTGAGAACACATCTGCTTATTACCACACATGATATACTATGTGAAGACACTGGGAAATGTGTGTTTGGGTGAATCTCCCGAAGACAGTGTCTGGATCATATTTAACGAGATTGAGGTCTCTGCAGAGCAAAAGTGGGCATTTCTCAATTTCTGGGCGTTTTCAAACTGCTGGATGTTTTTCAACCATGCAATCAAAATGATCCTCCTGACCTAACCCTACCCTCACTATGATGTCAGCCAATCAGGTGACATTGTGTAAATACACCCCGATGTGGTAACAGCCATTACCTTTCTGCAGAGACCTATACTTGTATTTAACCCTAAAACTACTAAAAAAAATGTAATTAAATTAAGCCTATTCTATTATTGATTAGTACTAAATTTTATACCACTTAACATTGTTTAATATTGCAAAAATATTATCATTACAGCTGTGGAAAAACTATGGAAGAACATTTAAAAAAAAAATATTGAGATTAAAGTCATCATAAAGTCATCCGAGATTCAAAATGTCAAAAAATACTGAGAATAAACTAAATTTCGAGAGTAAATGTATTGTGTTGCAAGACAAAACTGAAACAATTTTAGGAAAAGTGTCGAATAAAATGTTCAGAATAAACTCATTAAATTTAGAATTTAAAGTCATTGTGTTTGATGAAAAAACATATATATATATATATATATATATTTTTTTTTTTTTGTTTGTTTGTTTGTTTTGCTTGCCTCTTCCTTAAGTACACAAATAAACAAATAAATAAATTGTACAGTATAGATCAGTAGAAAAATAAAGAATTACTTAAACTAAAATAACTAAAATAAAAATTTACTAAAAATTAATAAATAAATATTTATTTTTATTTTATAAAATAATTATATTTTATATATATTTATATATTATTTTATCATTTATTTTTTTATACATTGAAATTTACTTTATTTCATATCTGCCAAGCCCAAATCTAAATAAAATCGTATAAAAAATATTAACACAGTATATCAATGATACTAAAATAACATTAGTATGAACACAAAATACTGATTTTAATGATAAAATATTAGGGGGTTTTAGTTTATGAACATAATATTCTTCCTTCTGGGAATTTTCAACCGTTTTATTTTTGGTATTAAGAGAGCTTGTGTATCTCCACTGGAGTTTCCTCCTCTTTTTTTTAATTAATTAATTTTTTTATTTGCTCTTGACTTTGAAACACAAACACAACATTTTAGCTGTATATCATGATCTTTCTCTGACAAAGGAAAACCATTAAAGGGGTTTATTCGATCAAATCAAAAATGAACGTCATTACCCCCAAACCATTAAAATCCACTTAAGTTGCTAAATGTGTTGCATTAGTGCTTATTTAAGTGTACCAGAAAAATAAAAAGCAGGAAAAGAGATACGGTTTGTTTGGTTATAGTTCAACAAGAATACTCATACAGTTAAGCTTAAAGTAACAGCAGAGCCTTATTCAAATAAACTCTGGGTCTCTTGAACTCTATCTGTAGAATGTGAGAGAAAGGAGAATAAATCACACTGACACAAATAAACACACATGCATATACTTTCCAACCAGTTTAAACATTCTGCATGTATTTGTTTGTAGCAGCCCAGTCTCACAGGGGAAACTTTGTCAGCGTACAACAGACACCTTGTCTGGTAACTTTTTAACTGTGTACCAGAGAAATCCATTATGACTTTGGATGCTACGCTGCATTTGAGTAACACAGGAAAATGGAATACTGAGAAATTCTCACATAAATAGAACCAGATGACATTAAAATCAACTGCTGGCAAAAGTTTTGGAGATTTCTCTGAAATAAGGTGCAAGTGTGATTTAAGATTTTCTGGAATTCTTCAAAATAAGGAATAATAATATATACTTGTCGGAGATGGTAAAGTAGTTTATATATCAGTTATATCTTCATTCATTGCTTTAAGAAAAATTACTTGATGTTCAGGTCATGTTAACAAATGCATGTGCATTTGTGATTATGATCATTAACTGTTATAATCTTAACTAAGTTTTAAAATACATGAAATAAGCATTTCCTTCTAATGTGTTCAAGAGAACAAAACAATAGTTTCCGAGAAACTGTATATGTATTAGGGATGTTCATTTCAGTTATTTCTCGTAACCGACAACTGGCGCATTCACAGATTTATTAACCGTTAACCCACAACATGGCAAACAACAGAATACGAAGATTAATATGATCATATCTATTTCATATACGCCTGCAGCACTTTTGCGACCAAAGATAAAACATTATAAAGGAAAAATATATAGCTATTTTACCTAAATAATAAATCAAGAAAACGAAATTTGGGCAGAGCATTTTAATTGCACACAGAACACACAACTGACGGGAGCGGCTCCGGTGGAAAACTGATGAGATCTAATAAAACTTTCAGATGACACGCAGCTAATTTCTACATCACTGTAAGTTACCTAAAACACACGTAACACATGGTAGATGTGTGTTTGTGCTGCTGAGTAGCTCTCTTTAGCAGTGTATGACGTGACACATACTAGTTGTCTAGTCCTGTTCCTTTCACACAGCGTGTGTGTTCCGAGAATGCGGTTGTCACTCCCTGTATTAGGACTGAAGCAGCCTGCCTACAGGACTGACAACTACCATCAATACCTTTTAAAATAGGTCAAATACTTAAATAAATAAATTAACTTTTTAAACCATTTAACTGATTGTATTGATCGGTCAAAATTCATTTTGATCGGTTAACGGTTAAAATGAACATACTTAATATGTGTGTGTGTCTACAAATCTACAAAAAAATCTAATATGAAATCCTAATACGAAGAGATTGTCCTTCACAGTAAAATCTCCAGTGTGTCCATTCTGCTTGGGAACATCAGGTGTCCTCAATAATGGTCAGTCATCACTCAATCAATCTCTTAATTAACTCATTAACACTGCTTCAGTTTTACTTGAACACCATTTGGAGTGGGACCAAATGTACTCCGAGCAGTGTTGATTTAACACTGGAGATTTTACTATGTTGTTTATTTTTGACAGGGATTTACATGCTAACTTTAGGATAATGCAAAAAAAATATATGGATGGAAACACCAAGATGTGAATAAATATTACAAAATAAAATAATCAAATTTTAATTTCTATATGGCATCAGTTTCTGTGAAAATGTTTTCTTGAACACATTAAATGGAAATAATGCATTATTTACCAATTGATTTTTTTATTTTTATTTTGTGATGCGTTTCTATGGAAATTTAAGATTTAAGATTTTAGATTCTATGGAAAGTTGACTACTTTTATTTATAATTTTCATTTGAAATATAAATAATTTAATGAGCATCTAGAGTTGTCAATGAGATGCCTCAAAAGTAAAACATTCAAATGCATTACAATAATGGAAATTTGGGTGTAGAATGTGTTATATTGTCAAGAAACTAATGAAATAACGAGCAAAAAAAGCAACAAAAACAAATCTTAATGCATGATTTTTTTCCCCATCATTGTTGTATGCAAAACTATTTGATGTATTTCTGAAATTTTCACTTGGCATCCAAGCCATGCTTAAAAAAAAAAAAAAAAAACCTGAACCATCAAACATTAAAGTAAAATAAGTATGACTGAATAAAAAAAATGTGAATAAAGAAGTGTCAAGAAAAAAAAAAACAGAAATAAAAATGAAAGGGATTATATTTTTCTGAATTGTGGAATATTTTTTCATCCATTAATTTTTATACACTTTCTCAAAATTTGCATATAAATGATAGAACAGGACAGAGCAGATTTAATAAAGCAGTGCAGACTCACCATGGCACTGAACCTCAGGATTCCCCCAAAACAGTTCCCTGCACTCCTCACATGTCCTGCCTCCAAAACCAGGCTTACATGAACACTGACCGGTCAGCTGAGACAAACATAAACGCACCAAAAATAGTGTTTAATTTGTGATTTTATATATGATTTAAATTATTTAAGATGTTTGTTCGCACCAGATCACATGAGGATGTGTAAGAATGTTCAGGGTGGCACTGGCAAGGTTGGCATCCTTTGCCACTGTTGATGTTCCATGTGTTGGGGGCACAGCGGTCACAGTGCAGACCCACCACGCCGGGCAGACATGGGCACTGGCCGCTAACCCTGTCACACTCACACAAATTGTCAACACATCTTTGCCTGGAACTTCCCACGAGATGGCACATGCATCCTGAAGTCAAAACAAAACAAAAAAAGATTTTAATGCATAAAAATTTTTGAAGGGTAATATGTTGCTCAGAAGTAGCTCTCTCAAAAAGTCTTAAGATTTTTCTTTGGTGAAACACAAACTAAAAAATTTTGAAAAATCAGTTGTTCTTTTGGACCCCATTGACTTTCATTGAATTGTTCTGGTGCAGTCCGATAGATCTAACTCAATATCACATCATTACCACATGGCACAGCTGATTGGTTCTCTCCTGTATCAGTAGCCAATGAGCTTGTTGCTCAACATCCAAATGCTCAGCTAGTGTCTGCTGTAGCAGTAGCAGCGCACTTCAGAAACCCTCCACCTTCCCCAGCTCCACCTGTATATATCTGTTTCCGCTGCGTTTGAGTAACGATCTCCGTTTACACTACACAACCTAAAACGCCTGTCACATGACCATTCATACAGGTACAACCATAGATATGTATATGTAGATTCCCTATTATTTAAATCATGGACGTGTCTGTGTGCTTGGAATGATCAAACAGGGAATGTACCAACGCATATCTTATTCACAACATTTGTTATTGTTTACACGGTCGACAAGGATACGCAGAGAGAATATGGGCAGCCACGACATTGTTTTCTCCATTTTGCTTCGTTTAGTGTTTTTAAACTAAAACGGGGTCTGCAGCGTTTTCAAAGGTCTCTGTTTCTCGAAAATCTCGAAAATGCCGGATTAGTGTAAAAGATAGGCGTTACTGTAGCAGTTTTAAAGCTAAAACGCAGTAGTGTAAACGGGGCCTTATTCTACTAACCCTAAACTTACCCTAACAGTGTACTCTGAAAGTTAGTTGATATATAGTTGCAAATCATTGATAATTAGTAGAATGTCTAAAGTGGACTATCAAAATAACCCAACTAGCATATACCACATACTAAAAGAGTACTGAAAAACGAATGGATTTTTAAACAAAAACACACACTTGTTTTAGACCGTATACTCACTCCTGCAGTTCTGAGTACGGGCGTCTCCATAATAACCTCGACTGCAGTACTGGCACGCATTGCCATCAGTGTGAAACAGGCATTTGAGACAGGCACCAGTGCGGGTGTCACATGATTCAGGGTCCTGCATGTTAATATTTCCATTACACTGACAAGGATGGCATCTCCCTCCTGGTACCTGAGGGTTACCATAATAACCAGAGGCACATTCCTCACACTTAATTCCTATAGGATAGGGAAAAAAAATGGTGTGAGATTTGTTTAATGTGAGTTTGAAATAATAGCTTGTTCTGTTCATTTCTCAGACTTTATTCACCTTTGTAGCCTGAGCTGCAGACACACACCATTTGGAGAGAGCTGGGATTTTGGTAACAGCTCTCAGCGAACTGCATACCACTTCCAGGTCCGTTAGGACACATACAAGGGCGGCACGACTCGCTTGAGCCCAGCAGTGTGTTACGGTGATAACCACTTTTGCACCTAGAACAGAGGGTTTCAAGAAACACAAGCATCTTTATTAAATGTTTAATGTAGCTCGAACAGTAGAGCATTCTTCATTCAACATTCAAATTCAACCTCAACATTTCTTTGTATACACCAAGAAATTTGTATAAACCTAGGCTGGCTTGAAGGTAAGTAAAACACTATCCCTTAAATGTAGTATGAAAATTAGTTTTATACTCCCAAACCATATGTACAGTATCAGACATATTAAACAAATTTTTATCCACTCTTACCTCTCACAGTTTTGGCCTGTGGTGTGACCCCTGCAGTTCAGACACTCGCCCGAAACTGGGTGGCACTGGTCACTGTTTCCGTTACAGAAGCAGGACTGGCACTGAGGGAAACCCCAATGGTTGGGCTTACAGTTGCCACATTGCCGCCCATATGCTCCTGGCACACATAAACACTGGCCCGTGGTGGGGTGACAGAATAGGTTCTGAGAGCCCAGGGGGTTACAGTCACATGCTAACGAGGAAGTGATCAGAAAAACATTTTTATTGATATTATTCTATGCTTACGTCTATGTTGGTGTTCATTGGTTTGTGCATGTTTAGTTTTCACTTACATCTACATCCTGAGGGTCCAAACAAGTAGGTGGCCGGGGCACAAATGTTGCAGTTCCTACCTAAAACGTTGGGACGACACTGACACTGCCCACTGACACTGTCACACACTGTGCTCAGAGAACCTTGGGGGTCACACTTACACTCTGCCAGTGATAATTAAGAGACAAATGGCCATTATTCAACGAAACTCCTCAAACTAAATAGCAAAATAAGTATGTTTTAAATTAGGTTTCCCAAAAACCGCAGCCAAAGATTGTAAAAAATATGGATAACTCAAAAAAGCATAAACAAGTATTTTTTGTTTATCTTCTAGTATTAAATACATTTAGCGCCATTTGTTATTCTTTTGTCTTTCTCACCCAGAGCTCCATTGTGTAGTACTGCTGATACGCTGAATATGTAATCCTTGCAAATATCCGTTAGAGGGATTTTAATAACACTCTGGCTGCGTTCCATACATCTGTATTTCTGGAACATCTCCCAGTTTTCCTGCTGCTGGAGTCCGCCAGAAAACAGATCCAGATCTTGCACCTCTGGCAAAAGCACTATCTGCAGAAGTCAGAGGTCAAAGTTTAAGTCGATATTAATGAATATTTTAATAAACCACTGTGTTGTAAATGTAAAAATAGAGGAGAAATTGATTCGCTTTAGTGGGTATGTGTGTGTGTTGCAGATGTGAGATAGTTTGTTATGCAAACTATCAAAATGTATGTTAAAATCCATAAAATGTATGGTGAAAAAGTGGTCCAGTACCGGAGTAATGATGCTTTTTATCACAGGAGTAAATTACATTTTAAAATATAACACAGAAAACAGTTATTTTAAATTGAAATAATATTTCACAATATTACAGTTTTCTTCTGGATTTTTAATATAATAAATGCAGCCTTGAAGAGGATAAGAAACATCTTTAAAAACCATTAAATATCTTACTGACCCCAATTTTTTTACCGGTTGTGTGTGTGTGTGTGTGTGTGTATATATATATATATATATATATACACATAATATAAAATGTTGTGAAACCGCTATAAATGTAATTAATATATACATTAACTAAACTTACTGAATCAACAAGTATGTGAGGAGAAGAGTGATGGCTGTATGATGAATACTGTGGGAAGCTGATTTTTATTGTGTAATTCTGACCCTTCTCCAAACACACTGGACCGGGCAGAACTGCATATCTGAAACACAAACACATCAAATGTCAAATACACAGTAAACTAAACAAAATTCTGTAAACACATGTATGCAACCTTACCTGGATCCAGGGTGCAGTGAGATGGTCTGTTCATCATTGTATGTAGAAGTGCAGTGTGCCACTGGGTAAGTACCTCTGGGCCGCTCAATCTGTACTACAACCTGCTCCCATTCATCTGGCAACTACAATAAATGCATCAAACATGCATGTTTTTACCTGTGTATGCTGCCTGTGTGGCTGATACTGTAAGTTTTAAAGTGAATACGGTATGTGTGTGTTTATTACCAGTGGTTCATAGCGGATCATTAAGTTGTACTCCATAGATCGTGGTAAATTGTAAATGTTAAACCTCAGTGTTTCACCCTCTGGTACATTTGCAAATCCTTTACCCGTCCAGGTTGGTTTACGATCCAAAGGTAAAGATCTCTGAAGCACTTTTACTTCCTGCATACAACCAGTAACACTCTGTAACTCATTACGGTTACTTTTATACATTTAGTTAGTTCATAAAACCATTCTTATGTAAATTATTACATAAACAAAGGCAAATGTTACACTTACTGGGCCAAAGGAAGCATCCTCCGCTTCGTAAATATAGTGGTCCAGTGCCGCAAAGTAGTACCCAGACTGCACTTGGTCACACCGCCTACCAAACATATGCTTCTTACAAGCACACTGTCCAGTCTCCCGAGAACAACTACAGAGAGAACAAAAATATAAGGAAGAAGATTTATGTAGGCTTGAATGAATTCATTTAATTGAAATTAATTGACATAGGCTAGTCATAACGATCAACTGCTAATGTGTGCACTTACTTATTGTTCAAAGCCCCGCCCACATCACAGTCACATGGTCTGCAGCCATCCATATCATTACTGAGACCCCAGTGTTGTGGCTAAATGGCAAAACTTGTGTTATGCACAAATACACAAATCACATAAACTTATAATATCGCTCTTTTACCAGACACTGGTCACAATTTCGTCCGGTCACAAGACGTTTGCAGTAACAGCTTCCTGTCTGCATATCACAGGGCCTTCCTGCTGGGAGTGTGCCTAGAGGATTACAGCTGCATGCTGTGTGTACGAAAACACACACAATAGAAAGAATAAAACAAACATGATCATAAGGGAAGCCAGGGGTCAAAGCCTTGAAAAGAAAACATGAAAAAGGCTGCTGGTATGTGAATATGTGTGTTTACGCACACCGACAGCCTAATGGGTCGTCACTGAGGCCATAATGTCCCTTTTTACAGTGGTCACAACGTTGTCCCTCCACATTGGCTTTGCAGCGACACTGGCCGGCAATCATATCTCTTAGAACATCCGTAGCGCTGTCGCATAAGCCTCCGTTCAGAGAACCACGTGGGTCACAATCACAGGCTAAACACAAACAGAATTTTATTTTATTTTAAATTTAATTTAAAAAAAATTTATGTAATTTTTTATTTATTTAGTATACAGAGCCAGTGCACTTTTAAATTGTTCTTATAGGATTAGTTCGCTTCCAGAAAAAAAAAAAATCTGATAATGTACTCGCTTCCATGTTATCTAAGATGTTTGTGTCTTTCTTTCTTCAGTTGCAAAGAAATTAAGTTTTTGAGGAAAACATCCCAGGATTTTTAATTTCACTGGTGGCCAATGGGTTAAAGGTCCAAATTGCAGTTTCAGTGCAACTTCAATGTTCTCTAGCTCAAGAATATAAGTCAAAACAATCTGTCATTTTCTAAAAAGAAATAAAAATGAAAAAACTAAGTGCAAATAGCACAGGTTTGGATCTGCCTTTTGGCAAACTTTTCAAATCAATTGAATCAATTTGAAATCTGTTTCAAATCAACAGCATTTATTTTAAATAAAAATGAAGGAAATAATCAAAAAGGTAAAGTATCGGGTAGGGTTATGGTAGGTGTAGGGGGGGGGGGGGCTTTATTGTCTCAATAAGGTGGCATCCATTTAATAATTTGAAATAAAATTTAAATTTACACTCGGTAAGTTATTATTGCATAATGTTTCATAATGTACTAAAAAAGGTGCAGATAATTGCCTCTATTTGCAATAATTGGTATAAATAGCAGAAAATGTTGTTATTTTTACATTTAAACACGGTTAGTTCTTCGTTTGTGTACTTTGGGTTCAAAAAAGTAGGGTAGGGTTATTATTTAATGCTTGAGGTCGAACTAGTGCAAGATGAGCATTGGTGGTTAAAAAGCAAATAATTTTTGGATAGATAAGACCCTTGCCTTATTCCTCAGCTGCAGTGAAACTGCAATTTGGACCTTCAACCCATTGGCCACCATAGAAGTCCACTATATGGAGAAAAATCCTGGAAAGTTTGCCTCAAAAACCTTAATTTCTTTTCGAAAGAAAAAAAGAAGGACATGGACATCTTGGAGGGGACTGGGGTGAGTAAATTATCAGGAAATTTTTATTTTGGAAGCAAACTAAACCTTTATCTAATAACATGCTCTTAAGAAACACACTTACGCTCACAGATCCTGGGGTCTCTGATGTTTCTGCCAGGGTGTCTGTAGTAAAAAGGTTTGCAGTTCTCACACCACTGACCCTCTGTGTTGTGCTGACAGTCTTCACACACTCCTCCACTCCTATTTGACGATGACAGATACACCGCCATGTCAAAGTGACAAGAATATGAGTGATGGTTACACTCGCATCCTGAGAGAAAGACAAAAGATGAGTGAACTAAGCCAATTTAATATAATCTCAGAATGCAGAAAAGTCAGTTGAAAATAATACTATGTTTTATAAAAAAACTGTGGACTGTCGTACTCTTGCATGCATTTGTCTCTCGGCCCACTGCTGGTCTCCAGGGTAGATCTTGGAAAAATTCTTCACACTCTTCACAGTTTAGTCCAGTAGTGTGGTGATTACACATGCAATGACCATGAACCTACACACACACACACACACACACATAGGTGAGCAGTACGAGTGAATCTGCATTGTGATTGCTGTTGTTGTTGGTTACTCACCATGCCCTCGACACCTGCCTCACTGCCGACCGGTGCACACTTGGAGGCGTGGCCATAGCAGAAACAGTTGCCACGGACGACCATATCGTAGAGAGCGTAATAGTATTTCTCTTTCACCCCCTCTCGGTCATCAAACAGATCATCACCTAGAGTGTGCAACTTTTCCATCCGTATGCGCAAGTTTGTGATTTTCAGCAAGTCTACATATAGGTAATGCACATATAAACAAATATCAGTAGTCAGACCAAAAATAAACACAACCTCAAAGTAGTCAACATTTGAAATGGATCAAAACCTTTCATCAAAGTTGTCTTAAAACAAAAACAATACCCAATCTTTTCTGATAGCCTTCAAATGTTGACTACTGTATTTTAGTCGTTCTTGGAAATTGATATTCCCCATTCATGTCTAAGATATTATCAGGATACTAAATATAATCACATTTTAACAAAATTAATAGAGTAAATACATTAAATTAAATGTATTAATCATTCTATTCCTAAAAAAAAAAGATTCTATATTTTATTAAAAATCAAATATTATACTTTTACAAAATTCAAACATTTTAATATGCTTTAAAATGCAAAAAAAAAAAAAATTAAAATTTGACCCTGGCCTGGTGTTTCAATGCTATCTCATATACGGTTTGTCTAAACCCCAGTGACGGGTAGGTTTAGGGGCAGGGTTAGGTGTAGGTCATCTGTACGTATGTATGATTTAGCAAAAATAGGATGAATTTGTACGAGGGTGGTCGTGCGAATTTGTACATATTAGCTACCTCATAAAATATGTAAAAATTTCTGTGATATTGGGTTGGATGTTCAATAAGGTTTTTTTTTTTTTTTGTATTTAAGCAAGTCATGTTTTATACTTTGGTGCACCAATTCTTACTTGAAGCCTGAGGTGTCAAAATAAAAACAACTGTGTGGAAATTCAGTAGAAATGTTTCCAAATAATGAGAGTTGCTGCCATTAATTACTTACTCTGAATACGTGGGCTGTAAGGGTCAGGAATCTTAAATGCAGGATCAAGTGCCCTAAAAATGACCTGCATACAAGTACAAAAGAACAATGACTCAGGAGTTTACATCCTACATTTTGCATAGTATGTAGGGTTGGGCGATAAATTCAGCGCGCACAGTTTTGCAGGCGATTTATTAGTAATACTGAATATGATATTGCGTAGCTTGTCAGTGATTAGTGTGTTAACTCCCGGTCCATTTGAAAAAAGGTGATGGAGCTTTACTGCTAATCAAATAACCAGCTTTACTAATGAGATGCGCGTAAATAAATCGATGAATATATCACCCAGCCCTAATAAGTACACGTGTAACTACACACTTCTCCTTCTGTTGATGGCTCAATTCCTGAATAGCGGCTGTCACAAATGACATCATCCACTTTTCTAATTGGCCCCTGAGGGATGTGTGGATAGGATTCAGCACAGTTGAATGCGTAGTAACGGTACACCAGCCAGCTTTGCCCATAATCTGCCGAACGCTCAATCAACATGGCTGCCGGCCGAAAGGTCTGTGGGAAAAAAGTTTTAAATTTACTAAGGATTAGATACTAAAAGCATAAGTTTCGTAAAGGCATCGTAGCAACTTAGCAAGGAGGCCCAATCAGAAACACAGCTCTGGACTAAAAGAAGAAATTCAAACATGCACATATGTTCTACATTCCTCAGGACCGCTCTAGTTCAGTGTTTATGTGTGCGTGAGAGTGTCTTTCTCACCTTAAAGGTCATGATGAGGTGCGTGAAGTGGAATTCGGCTTCCAAATCCAGCTGAATGGTCACATTTTCAACTCCTAATAAAGAGGAATGAATATATGAGTGAAGAAATTCATAAAGGAGGTTAGAAAGAAGTTTGTGCTTGTGTTACACCTTGTGTTACACTATGTATATTTTAAATTATTTATTAAACATAAAATTTTTTAAATGCTTTTGATTTTATATATTTTAGAAAAAATGTAATATGTTAAATATTTGTTTATATTTGCAACAGATCTGGTATGGATAGTTGCCGAGTTTAAAATATCAAAGTCAGTGGGTTATGTCACGAAAAAAGAATTTTCCTTGATCTTTTCAAACAAAAGACTTCACTGTCTTATGTAAACATACTGTAAGCTTCAGAAGTCAAAACTTCCTCTTGAGTCTGAAAAGATCCCTTTGTCCGAATATGCACGCTTCCCTAACATAGTATAGCAAGCGAAAAACACAAATATAAAATGAGTGTATTTCTGGCATAGAATTCCATATTAACACCCAACAGCCCATATTTTTACATCAACAACTCCTGTTGGGCACTGAGAAACATCCAGTCTTAATGAAGTAGGATAGGAAAACCACTATACCAAAACCCCAAAGGAGGAGGATGTAAGTACAGGGAAATGGAAAACATGATCAGTGAATCATACTCATGCTCAGGAATGCCGAAATTAAACTTAGTCAACATAGTGGTTTATGGCAACACAGTTGGGTAGGTTTTTGAACCACATTTTAAATTAAGTTTTCAATGAGACGGACCGGGCTGCTTAAACAGTATTACACTTGATGGAAAACCACAGCAAGTGAATAAATATTATAACTGATTTTACGTCCACAGATGCAGAGCATTGCACATTCTCGTCCAAAAGTATTGCAGTTTTGCTTCTTTTCTTATATTTAGTGGAAACAATGGCACTGCACAAGCATATAAGTCATAAATTCCCCGAATTAGTGATGCTGTGCCACACCCTTATTCAGTCCGGTAGCGTGACTGTTGTGAAAGTTAGTCGCTAGGGAGAGAGCAGGCCAGCTGTTTCCCACGCCCAGCGGCTAGCATTCATCCCAACTCTTACTTTCTCATTCCCACTACTTCCTGTCAGCTCTTCATCTCAGCTGAACTTTTTCTTTTACTGCAGTGATACATAGTACTGTGTGTTCTTCCAGTGTATGTTCTTTTGGGACCAATGATAAGAGAATCGTGTGTTTTTTTTGTGACTTGAAGATGTATTTAATTCATTTTCAGTGAATTGCGTTCAATTTATGTTTCATTTAAAGAGATAATTCACCCAGAATACAAATTCTGTCATCATTTTTTCACCCTTATGTCGTGATTTTTAATGTCCAAAATTTGATTAGGAAATTCAGATTTACTTTTAATTCTGATTTGGAACGCATAAAAAATTCATTTTGGTAAGCTTTTGGTAATTTTTTGGAAGAATGTTGGTAACAAAGTAATTCTGGCGACCACTGACTTCCAAAAAGAGATCTTAAAATATCTTCTGTTATGTTCCACAGAGGGAAGAAGACAAATGGGTTTGGAAGTGCATAAGGGTGAGTAAATAAAGCCAAATTGTACATTATTTTGGGGTGAACTCCCCCCTAAAATATCAGTTTGATCTCAGGTGTTACTAATGCTACTAATAAAACACAAAAACTACACAATGTTTGGCATACAGTCAGAAGCTACAAATATGAATAACCTCAATTTCCAAATATTTGAGTCTAAATGAGATTCAACTTTTGATTGCAGCCTTGGTATCTTTAAAGGTTTGAGACTTTGTTGAGATCTCTGAAACTTCACTGAAAATTACTGAGACAGACATCCTTCTAGGAGATACAAGATATTAACAAGATCTTATTTGACATATTGTCCTAACTGTTGTGTGAGAAGTTACCGTTCTCGGACTGCCACCAGGTTTTGAGGCGGTTGGGAGTGAAGGTCGTCACCACATTCTCTATGGTGTGGCTGTCAGGGTTGGTGAACTCGTTGTACATCCGCCGAGAATCGCATTCAAAACAGTCTTCTTCATCCTGACGATGGACAAAGATCGAGATGCAGATGTTAGTGGAGCATGTGAGATATATAGAGTCTTTTGGGGTTTAGCGAAAAAAAAAAAATTCATTCTTGCGAACAGCAGGAATCCAGATGTTCTGGACGTGCACCTGTTTTCTCACCCTCTCAGACACATGACTCACTAACATAAACACACATATACACAGAAAAACAGGCTAAATCTAACCGACTTGCTCAAGTAAAACTACATAGTCATAGCGGTCTATATTATATAATGCACAATATTGGGCCAGATTTACTAAACAGGGCAAATTAACGTGAACGCTCTATCCACTGACAATGCACACATTAATGAACGCAATCTACCAAGATCTGCACAAATACGTACTTTTATTGTGTGTTTCTAAATAGCATCCAACTTCATTTATTTATTATTGCAAGTAAAAAGAATCACAAGGACATTCTGAAAAACATCTCCTTTGGCATAACGAAAAAAGACAAAGGATCTGGAATGCCATTAATGTTTTATAGAATCTTCTATTTGTGAATCCACAGACATTGGACTATTTAGTTCCATATCAAATACACAATTCAGATGGCGCACGTCACACATTGACATTTACAGTCAGACAGCTTCTCACTATTGCTCAATTCTTCGCTCACAATGTATAACTCAGAATATACAGAAAAAATGGGCCACAGAGATAATGTAATGAGCATAGCAGTGGCCTAATGGGGTCTGGAACATCTGACATGGGGCCTCCATCCTCCCACCACATTCTCCAAACAGAGATCTGATTGTTTATCAGACAGTAAATGAAAGTTTGGATAGAAACCCAACCGACAATATAGAAAGATTATGACCAAAGCAGATGTTTTTATGTATATGTAATGTAAAGAAGGAAAAAATAACTAAAATGTAAAAAAAACTAAATACATTAAAAAAGCATATACATACAGTACTGTGTCAGACTTCCTGTGCAGACAATAATCTCACTGCATTATTATAATTAATGACAAAAATAATGTTTGGAAATGTAACTGACACCACAAAAGATACAAATAACTCACTTAAAAGCAGTTTTTGTTGGTGAAAATACTAGTAGACTATTGCACAGTACTGTTTGTATAAATTGTCATCACTGCAATGCGTTTTACTTTTGTGGAGATTGGCATAAAATAATTTTATAATAACGTAATATTTAGTATACAAGTTAAAGATACATGTAATAGAAAAATGTTTAGTGTTGTGACATATCTTCAGATACTTGATAGTTATTCTTAAGTGTGTGATTGTATATGTCTAACTACGCATTACCTGTAAATGGCTCACAATGCAGAATCTCTCTGGTCCGTCCAGTCCGCAGGTGGAGGATGCTGCAAGTCGATGTGCTCTTCCTATCAGCAAATCACCTGTAGCAGGGTAACAGCTGCCCTCTGCACACTGGTCATTGTGATCGGGTAACTGTGCCAGGGTGTGCACAGCAATAGCTTTGGGAATCACATTTCTTATATTGATTAGAATTTTACATAGAGCCACTAACATCATGCAATAAACACTAACCTGTGATTTAGTTTCTGTGATACCACTATTTTGACTCTTGTTGCCCCTTAACTCTCGTACATTATTTTTATTTCATTTTAGTGTTTATAGTATTTTACTGTTACATCACTGAAACATTGGTGAGTGTACATGGTTAATCATTATGGCTTCTGGTTACAGTGTTTAGAGTCTGTTTCTAATTATTGAAATGAATATCACATGAGAACGTTTAATGACCCGATGCATGGAGAGCTGTGGCATGCAGCAAACCAGATGGGATGCACACAAACCTCTAGACACAATATGTAACACCAAAAATGACATGCATTAATACTGGATGCTGACTATATAACATCTCACACATAATGCTACTTAAACTTAATACGTAAAATAACGTTTTAATATGTAGTTTTAGAGAACTTTTATTCTCTAGTTCTTTGGAAGTCTACTTTACAGAAAGCAAAAAAGTCGACGTCTTTTACATTTACGTTATGAATGGAGGAATACGTAAAACTTACATAGCGTAAGAGCTGTAATCTGGAGAATCCACATTGTTGCTCTCGTTCTCCAGCAATGTTTTCCAGAACTGAGCAACTCTGTGTGTGTGTGTGTGTGTGTGGGAGAGAGAAGCAAAGCTCCCGCCCATAATATTAGACAACGCTGATTTATTATGCTGCTATTACACCAGGGTTTCTCTCGCGGAGTCTTAAATCCTTGTACGCTCTCTACCAAGACAGTTTTTGGAGCAGCACTTTTAGAATAAGCGTGATTTTACGGCGCGAGCGCGAACAAGATTTTATTTTGGCACCATACTGTAGGCGCGGTGACAAACAACGTTTATAGTTTAAACTTTAAAGGATAGAAGCGTTTGTTTTCCACACACTTTTTGGTTCTAAAACGTCTCGAATCTACAATTCTATGTGGCGTTATAAATAACGTGAAAGATTAGGCTACTTATTCCGCTAGTTTTCTGCTAGCCTAATGTTAACAGAATAAAACGAACGAAATATTTGTTATAAGTATTAAAAAATATATCATAATTAATCGAATCAGAACCAAATGCTAACGTACTGGCATTATGAAATAATAATAATAATGATAATGATAAACATAAGCAATATACACACACACACACACACACACCCTTTAACTTAAAGGACCGGTTTCCCGGACAGGAATTAGATTAAGCCAGGACTAGACCTTTGCTAATTTAGGACATTTAAGAATTTTTAGAA
>JAUCMS010000079.1:12508590-12519435 GCA_032357445.1 Enteromius radiatus | reverse complement strand
CCTTTTCCAGTTTAGACAGCTCTTAACATTTATTTTAATCTAGGACTAATCTTAAACCCTGTTCAGGAAACCGGCCCAAAATGGCATATTAATTAATCCACAACTTTAAATTTAAAAACACGACACTGAGCATAGCAAACATATTACAATTGAATGTATTACCATACATTACAATATTATATTACTGTATAGGCTACCCATAAAATCTGGTGGCTTTTATATATCATAATTAGGTAATAATTAAAATATTCGCCTCGGAAAATATACTTTTTTTATTATTCAGATACATTTTTTAAAAATTAGATTAATCTCAATTGACTTTGCATTTCTAACAGGTTCTAATTAAGAGGTGGGTTGTGGGTACAAAATAAAGGTGTATCAAGAAATATTGCCAAATTTTGTATTTAGTGTATCAAGAAATATTGTCCTACACAACCTAAACTGTGGCTTAATTATTGTCATCATAACCTATATACAAAATTACAAACCTTAATAATGCATTTTGCTACAAAGGTGTTACATGAAAAAGTAATACTCACTGTCCACTTTTATTTTCTTACAGATAGCAAAGTGAAAAGTAACAAATGCTGACAATCATTATGAACACTATTTAAAATGTAAAAAATGACAGAACTAGTTTGGTTTTTACTGCAAAGTTTGAACTGAAGTTGAGCTGCTGCAGAAATGCTAAAATCTAAAAAAAAAAAAAAAAAGTATACCTTTTCAGTCTCAATATTTTAGGTTTAGATAAAAAAAAACGTAATTTAGCATGTCATTTCATGGAGGAGAAACATCCTAAAATTTGTAAAACACACTTCACCACCAGGGTGTGGCAATAGCCTGAAGAAAACGCGTAACAGTAATTGTATTTTTATGTTTTTATGTATTAGTCCAGTTTTCCTATATTTCTGAAATAATAATAATGGAAAAAAACAAAACAAAAAAACAGTATTTAACTTAAAATAGCATATTTATTCATCCACAACTTTGAATTTAAAAACATGACATTGAACATAGAAAACATACAGTATTACATTAAGTTAATTAGCCTACATTACAATATTATATTCCTATATATACCCAAACATTTCAAAATCTGATGGTTTTTCATTAGTTCCTCTGTTCAAAATATAATCATAATTAAGTAATAATTACAATATTAACTTGGAAAATATAAACAAATTTTAAACAAAATTAAATTAGATAATGGATTAATCTTAATTCAACTTTGCATTATTGACAGGTTCTTAGTAAGAGGTGTGTTGTGGGTACGAAATGTAGTGTATCGAGAAATATTGTCCTACACAACCTAAACTGTGTTATTGTCATTAAAACCTATATGCATCATTACAAACCTTAATAATGCATTTATGTGTAATTTTTAGCACAAATGTATTGCATGAAAAAGTAATACTTTACTGCCCACTTTTATTTCCTACAGATACCAAAGTAACAAATGCATTATCAACATTATTTGAAAGTTTAATCGTTATAAATGACAGAACTAGAGTTTGGCTTTTATTGCAGAGTCTGAACTGAAGTAGAGGTGCTGCTGCAGAAATGCTAAAATCTTCTCCCATGCGTCCTCTTGTGCGTAAGCGTGTGGTTTCGTCTGTCCACCCCACAGCATGACAACTGCAGGAACAACAACACATTCAGAGAACATTCAGACAGGTACATGCACATACAACCACACAAGGTCTAAATATATTGAATCCTGTGCGAAAAGGAAAAGAAATAGCAGTTAATGCATGCTTACCCTTCTCCTTCATTTCCTGCAGGATGAAGTTAGATGCTCGGAAGTGAGGAGAGTATGGAGGTTCAATCAGATGACCTGCGCCAGGATACGTCAGGACCGTCAACAGGTGTCGATTTCCTGCTTTCTCCATCATCATCTCCATCTGAAGGTAACACACTTATATCAAGGATCCAATACTAGGATTAACTGCTGTAAATAATTTAAAGGGGCGGTTCACCCAAAAATGGCAATAAAGTTATAACTTGATTGTAGGAATAATTTTGTAATGAATGATACTGCACATTTTAATGCATAGTTTTTTGAAGGTTAAAAATCTAACTCGCCCATTTTTTATAAATGCATTAAAAGTCCTTAGAAGATTTCATGTTTATAGTGATAGTGGCACCTGGTGGCCAATGTTAATACTGCATAATGTTAAAAGAACAGTTTAAAAATTAATATTTTGTGAATGTATAAACACCTGTAGTATTTTGAGATATTTTGGGAATTGTCTCAGTATATTGTCTGTATATTTTTGAGAAGGACCTGTCTACACTGCTTAGAATGTCTATCATTATAATGCACAGAAATTTCAGTCCCTGAAATGATTGTTTTGCTAAATTAGGCTGGCCTTTAGGCTAACATACAAAAAAAAAAACCACTATATAAAAAAAAAAATGTTGTGCAGTTGTTAATACTGTGTTTATTTCATAAAATTTCAAACATGTACATTTATATACCCTACACCTTAAACTCTGATATATCATTTACTGTTTAGAGATCATGACGCACAGATTGTGCACACTTTTTTTTTTTTTTTTTTGTGGCTCAGTCCAAAAATGCAAAATGCTTATCCTTAAATAAGCCATTTTTTTAAATTCTGATATGACCGGTTTAAGGGACGGCCCAAATTGCAGTCGACTGGAAACCATCACATTTGAACTCATTCCTGGCTCAAGCCAGATCTGAAAACCACAGCCAGCTGCGGTCAAATAAAGTAGTTTAATTAAAGTCATATAAATACATTAAATTGATATCTTCTCCGATATCCATTTTGTGACCCCAATCTATTGAGCCGATTCTTTTCAATCAGCTGGCTCACAAATAGGCTTCCTTCCTTCCTGATTCATTTGTGAATTCAGCTGATTCAGAAGATTAAACTTGCAGCAGCTAAAATTTAAAGATAAATTTAAGATTTAATAAAACAGACATGGAGTCAAGTAAACCATAAACAGCTGGATTAGTCTGGTTCGCTGAGCCAGGATGCGAGTCCTATGTAATTCTCAGATAAAATATGCTTCTCAGACGGAACTGTTTAAGCTCATATTTGTGTGGAATTAGACACCTCTGTTTAACTGGAGAGGACTGGACATAGTGCACAGCTTTAACAGCTTTTGTGATTCGCTCATAAATCCATGCACTACTGTTTTACACCAAGTCCGAGCATTTTCCATCATATATGCCTATGAAAGACGACCCAGCCAATCAGAGCAAATATGGGGTGAAGCGGCACGTGCAGCCCCGCCCCGATCTGCAGGCTGCAGACAGGTGTACTTGATTTCTTAGCGCACAGGTGTTTGTCACTAAATTCTCTAGCTTATTATAGCAGGATGGATTTTGATTGGCTGTATGGTTCAAAAGTGACTTTGTTGTGGTGTGGCTTCTGCTATTCTTTAATATTGAGAGTGATTTTTAGAACTAAAGCTTTATTTTATCGTTATCTTTTTTATTATCATGCTTGGTGTGAACTGTAAATTGATGTGCATTGATAACAGAATTTCCATTTTTGGCAACTATTCCTTTAATATTGTCTTATTGTTTGTCTTACAAAGGCTGTCCTTTTCAAGTTATCTTATGAAATCATAAATGTTTAGTAATATGTTCAGTTTAGCTGACTCACATCTTCAGCAGATTCAACAGAAGCCCAGTTCTGATCATCACCAGCATTCACCAAAAGAAGAGGACACTTTATTCTCCCAACCTGTGTGTAAGTGAAAAAACCCAGAAGATCTAATCTTTAAAAACAACAGGCGAAGAAAAAGACCATGCATGAACAAACCTATATAAGCTGTAAATTGTACTCACATCTACTTTGAGAGCTGGGTCTGAGGGAATTGGCAAGATGATGTCTCTGTGTACTACCTGGTTCTCCTCATTAACACGTACCCTACCTATAAACCTGAAAACACATATGGTTTACCATTAGGATCAGAAGTTTCCTGTCCTAGTGCACTATTAAAGAAATATGAATTACTATAGCTTTAGATAAGGCTCAATCAGGCTGTAAACTAATAACGTTTACTCACTTTTTAATGTCCTCAAAGACTTGAAAGATGGACTTATCTACAGGAAACACATGACTTCCGCTGATACACACACAGCACTGGGGCTACAAAACACTAATATGACATTAAAAGCTGCATTTAAATGTACATAACTCTACGACTGTGTGTGTGTGTGGGTAAAGCAAACCTTGATGAGTTTGGAGTAGACTGCCATACTGAGTGTGATGGCACTTCCAAAAGACAGTCCAAGCATTGCCACACGGTCCCTATGTACCTTTGGATGATTCTGCAGGATCTGGTATGCTTTCTAAACAAACAATGTGTGTGCAAACACAAATATGAGAAGTATGGGAAGAGGGAAACTGGAAATGCTACACAGTTACTACACTTTAGGAGACGGTCAAAAGATTTGTATTACATTACCTCAAAGTATGACGCATCAACATCAGCTGTTCTCAGCTCTTCTGGAGCAAGGTACTCCAGTGCCATGGATGCAAAGCCATGAGATGCAAGCAAGCCAGAACGATACTCAACCAAACCACCACCTCCTCCCCATAGGTCCAGCACTCCTGGGTATGGCCCAGGACCTAAAAAAACCCCCACACATTTCAAGATATTAACAATTTACAGCACCCAACAGTCTCTAAGATAATAAGTATCATTACATCAATGTATGTGTTTACCTGGAGGAAGAAATAAAGTTCCTCGTACTCCATTCTCCCTGATGTTTACCCTCTGCACACCTGGTGCAACATACCAGCGCTCAACGACACTGGTTGCCAGGGGTGTCTGCTGGCTGAATCCTTGAGATAGATGCCCTCCGTATACTGAGATGTGAACTACCATTGGTGTGAGCATATTTGTTTTACGCAGCCTTGAATAAAAGAGATAAGACGCCAAGATTAGTGGAAGAAAATGCCTGAAATGGATGACTTTTCCAAGACTTACATCTCACATTTTATGTTCATTTGGCAGCCAGCAATTAAAAAAAAACCATCTGATTTTGCCACACTACCTTACCTGAGTCCAGTTCGACTTCCTGGAATGGGCCTCATGCTCCACAGCAAACCCATCTGTTCTGTTCCTTCATAACTGCCTCCCAAACTTTCATCTTTGGCCACTAAATTTCAAAAGAAGTAGGTTATTCTTCATCATTCAATGTCATTTAGGTAGTTGATAAGACGGATTACCATCTGGCCAGGCTTGCATCTCCCAATAGTAAACATAGTTATGTTATGGAGCTTGTACATTACCTTCAAGAGGATTTTATTCGGTGGGAATAAACAAAATGGAAATAAAAGCTGCTCTTTTGAACATTCTATTCTTCAAAAAAAAATCCTGAAATGTATCATGGTTTCCACAAAAATTTGAGCAGCACCACTATTTTCAATATTTATTATAGCAACAAAGGTTACTTGAGCATGTGTTACTTTAAATTGTACTATTTAATATTAGTACTGTTTATTATATTTAAGCATCCTCAGTAAGCATAAGAGACTTTGTTCTCTTTAAACTTTTAAATGGTTATATATGTTGCTGGCAGGTACTATATTACCATAATTTAACAATTTTAAGAGTCATGCATTAGACTGTGCACCTGTCACTGTCCCATGTTCATCACTGATGTAGTGCCCAAATGCCTCCCAGAAATCCTTGTCCTCTGATTGGTGTAGAGAGTGTAGCGTCACCTTTTGATTTGGCAGTAAATTCATTATGACAATGTGAAATTTCTCGTCTACCAGTGCTCGATTGGGCTGAACAGTCAGCAAGGGACATGCCCTCCTCTCAGCGCTCACAGTCCTGTACAAAATAAATCAGAGATTGAAAACTATAACCTGCATTATATGTATATAACCTGTATAACTATATTGTATTCTATTTCAGCATGGTTGTGTATAATTTGTATGTTTGAATGAAAAAGATTTTGGAAAGTATTTATTGGCAAGTTATCCATAATAGTAACAAACCTGACCGAATTTTTCAAATCAGTTCTGGTTAGATTCACTGAAAAGATCCGACTCACAAACGATGCGGGCATTACTCGGGAAAAAAAAGCGCCAAAAAGAGTTAAGGCGGATGGGTGTTGGGATTTCAGTCAATAACGACCTTTATTTCGAGAATGTGTGATTGTTTTTAAATCAACTCTTACTACTTGAAATATAAGGCCACATTTATGGTGCCTTCTTGAGGTAAGTCATAACATTCAACAGTGACATTTATTGTCAAAGAATTACGTGAGGAAAAACGTGGAACAATTAATGGTAAGGTGACTAAATAATAAACATTGTAAGGGCTGATAAACGATGATACGATAAGCGTTTCTGAAATTAACTAACGTTACACCGTATCTATAAAATTTCATAATTTTACTGTAGTAAATGCATATGTTACTCTTTGTTAAGGGACCTGTGCGAAAAATGCCTGTAACGTTAACTTACCTAAAAGGTTCCAACATGATACAGTCGGATAAGAATGGACCAGATGTTTCTTCTGGGAAGGATTTCAGATATTAGACTGACCAAAACAGCGTCGGGACAGGAATGTCTGTTAAAACGACGACGACGACAACAAAAAAGGAAAACCAATGTAACAACATGTTACCACAAAAGAAATCTTAATGAATCCAAAAACGACTTAGCATGAGGCACGAGCTAAAGTTGTGCTCGGTGGTGTTTATGAGACCCAACCGGAAGAAAGAAAAGTGTTTCAAACTTTAACAGTTATTTTGTACATTTGTATTTGTATTGTATACATAAGTATTTTGTATCTTACCAATCTGATCTGGCTTTCAGATTGTCGTAGAAATAACTTTACGTGCAGCTCGTGGGCTAATGCTGATGACGAAACGTTACCTTTGACACGTTTGTGTGCTTGCAGTAGCAAAGGTCGTCTATAACTTTTTAAGAATACATTTTTGAATGTTTTAGGTTTAGAAAATCGTAATGTAGCATGTCATTTTTTAGGGGAGAGGCATCCTAAAAACTGCAACACGCTCCACAACCACGAAATGACAATAGCCTAAAGAATACGCGTCGATATCAGTGATCTGCACATTATTTAATAAAAAGATTACAATCGTTGCATACCATAATAATGCCATTTCAATCAACGTGTTTTTTTTCTCCTGGTCCAGTTTTCCTATGTTCCCGTCCAGTGTTTGTTGACTCACTGCAAAATGCAACTGCGGGGTTGCCAGATTCGGCGGATATCTGCGTAAGCTGACGAATTTGTGATGACTGATTTTCTCAAAGAAAAAAAATGTTAATTGTTTAAAGGTATAGCTCTGGTTCAATGTAGGTTAAAGCTAAGCTCAGCTTGTCTCCATTCTGTTCTTTGAGAAAAAAGCTAAATTATGCAATAGGGTCTGGCTGTCTGAGAGTGGAGCTGCAGATCTGCAGCCAGACCCTTCTCAAATTATGGGAGGTGATCTGGTCAATTGTGTGAAATTAGTCATACCCTGATATGAATTATGATGGACAATGCAGATATGTGGCCCCCCTCCCCCCACAATGTAAATATAAAAACTAGATTAAAATATGTATAAAACACTGATCTATAATTTAGAACATTATATATAGATATTACATAAAGGTAGTCAACATTTGAAGTGGATAAAAAAAAATATCTAAATTGTCCTAAGACACTAGCACATTTTGGTTCTATGTTTTTGGACAACTTTGATGAATGTTTTTGATCCACTTCAAACGTTGACTATTACAGATCAGTGCTATAAAAGAAGGTAAACACTGTAACCAATAGTGCAGTCAGTAATTCTGTCAGTTTTTGTGCACTGGAAATTGTCTAAAAGCCAATAATAACAAAAAAGACTTAAACATATCAATCTCTAATTAAAGTGATAGTTCACCCAAAAATTCAGGAGGAGCATGTTCAGCTAATCAACTTAATTTACTACTGGTAGTGTTGCAAAATGGTAGGGATGGGACGATACACCTACCTCCCGATTTATTTATTTATTTTTTAAGAATTCCAATTCTACAAGTATTGCGATTCGATATTGTAATGTGTTGCGATTTTGTTTTTTTCTCTCTAGACCATATGGAAAAATGTGAATAGTACACAATATATACACAATAAAAAAAACATTTTAGCATTTTTCCTGTTTTATTTCAGTTTATAACAAACTAAATATTTCAACATAAACAAACAGCCACTAAATGTCCAACAGAACAATACTTCTTGAAATAAAAGTCCTTTTAATAAAGTACTCAAACTAGAAACATTAATAAAATAAAATGAAGAGTCCACAACAGCTTTCTTAGACATAAACTTTAACTTGTAAGCCATTCTTTTAAACTCTGGACTTCAATAAATAAAATATATAATAGAAATAATAACAAAAATGCTTCTTTCTGTAAGCTCGGCTGGCAACTTCTACATTGCTGTTCTTGTTAAATCAAACCTATTGCTTGGAAATGTGAAGATTCTTTTGCAAAAACAAAAGCTGGTCAACATGTTCTGAGGTGAGATTGCTCCTCTGAGCTGTCACAATGTCCCGAAGGCGATATTATTATATGTATTTTATCAAGTGCTGCAGCTTGGTTGAGTGTGGCCTTCTCCGTATCAGACACATACCTTTTCTTGAGGTCTTGGTGAACGGCTTCTTTGATTTCTTTAACGAACGGAGGATCTCCAGGCTTTTCCTGGGTGTCTTGCAAGAGCTGTGCAAGTAGCGGAGCTATGACCGAGAGTGTTGGTTTACTTTCATCCGACAAAACACATGTCGCTACCTTCATTGCCTTTAGAGCCTGAATAAGGTGCAGATATCTTTTTCTCGCTTTCTCATTTCGGCAGAAAGAAGTGTAGCGGTGATTGCTGGCTATTGCTCGAGGAAACGTTCGACCATGTCATGCGCATTGTTCCATCTGGTTGAAACGTCTATTATCAGTCTATGCACGGGGAGATCCAGCAACTTTTGTTTTTCCTGTAAAGTATGAAGTCCTACGGCACTTTGGTGGAAAAACCCAGTTACACGTCGTATGCGTCTAAGTAACCTAGCAACAGAAACGCTGGGTAACTTATACAATGTCTCATTTAGAGTTCGTTGGCTAGCAGTCGCTTCTGCTTTCTCAGGTTGCTTGGCATTTACCACAGTAGGTTACCAGTATTCGACAGAGTTTGCACACTGCTTTAGACATGTCTAGCTGTTCATTCCCTGGTAATTTGTGAAATCTTTGGATTTAAAGTGTGATGGCGCAGGCTGTATATCTCTTGCTGTCTTTCCTTCCACCATTTTCAATTTTTCGTGTTTGCTAGTAAGAGATGTGACATCATGTAGGGATGGGGCCGATCCGATCCAGTATCGGAGAAACCTGGAGAAATTTCCGATCCAGAGTTATGTCTGCTGAAATGACTTCACATTTTAGGTGACGTGTCTGTGCACCAATGAGACACTGAGAGAGATGACACGCCTCCTTTCAGGAAATGCAGGTAACGTTAGCAGTTTAGCATTGAGTGCCATACAAAATGTCCGCTGTGTGGAAATACTTTAAGGTGGAAACGCTGCAAAATAAGACAGCAACGTGCAATGTATGCAAAGCCGTTGTTCAGAGAGGTGGAACCTCCATCGCAACGTTCAATACTACTAATTTAATTAAACACCTGAAAAAGCACAATGACTTTTTAACCCGGCGGAGAAGAGAAGAGCTGCTAAGAATCACTTCTGGAATCCTTCAAAAAACAAAGTAAACTTCCAGCAGACAAAGTAAAAGCCAAAGGGATTGCAGAGAAGTTGCTCAACTTCATCGTACTTGATGACCAACCCTTATTGGTGGTGGAAAACGAGGGGTTTCGCAGCCTGATTGAACATTTGCAGCCCAGGTATAGTTTACCGTCCAGGAGATATTTGTCAGAGACGGCGCTACCTGAACTTTACAACACAGTGTCAACCAAGTTAGGCCATAAGCTAAAAGGAGTTCCAGCCCTGAGCTTTATCACAGATATTTGGACTTCAGATATCTGCCCAATGTCACTGATAAGTCTCACAGTGCATTGGGTTGATTCAGATACATATAGTCTCGGTAGTGCGGTGCTTCAGATAAAAAAGTGCAGGGTTTTACACAACCGAACTACAATCGCAGCCTCCATTACCGAGATGTTAAATAACTGGGAGATCCATCTAAAAAAGGTGCATGTCATTCTGCGGGACAATGCCAGTAATGTGAAAGCTGCTATGGAAGACATGACGACCACCCCAGCTCGTCTTGTTCAAGATGTGCAGACAAGATGGAACAGCTCTTTCTATATGATCAAGAGCCTTCTGACAGAAAAGCGACCTCTTTGTGCATATGCTGCCGACCACAACTTACCAGCAACACTGTCAGCCAATGAGTGGGGTTTACTAGAAAAACAGTGACAGTGCTGGAACCCTTCAAGGAGTTAACAAGGAAAATAAGCTCAGCTACCTCCACCGCAGTCGATGTTATTCCAGCCGTCACCGTTTTAAAACACCTGCTAGCCGAGGAGAACAGTACTGACAGCGGTATCAAAACAATGAAAAGCACGCTCCTCCAAGCTGTCAGGAGGCGATTTAGCAGCAGCGAAAGTGAATCCCTCTACGCTGCTGCCACTTTACTGGATGCTCGATACAAGGACAGGTGAGACATATTTTATTAATGCCCTATTTATTGATGTTGAAGTTTTGAATTGAAAAAGTTATGTCCGAAGTGCCTTTTTTACTGTGTGTATGCATACAGGCTACATACATTCTTGCAGCAGCAACATGTAGGAAGTTAAAGGATTATATTAATTAATAAATTTCTCTATTAATCAATATTTGGGGAAATATTCCTACAATTAAAATTT
>JAUCMS010000079.1:12475241-12496438 GCA_032357445.1 Enteromius radiatus | reverse complement strand
TGCAGTTTATACAGCTCTTAACATTTATTTTAATCTAGGACTAGTCTTAATCCCTGTACGGGAAACTGGCCCTATATCTCCCAATTCTGACTTCATATCTTGCAATTCTGACTTTATAACTCACAATTCTGACTTTATATTTTGCAATTCTGACTTTATATCTCACAATTCTGACTTTATAACTCCCAATTACGAGATATATTATGCAATTATTAGAAAAAAAAGTCAGCAGAAATACTATGTCCAAAATCGCTGGCTCATTTTCATTTACCCCTTTTAAGCCCAAGACACACTGGATGACAGCTGTCCCAGACAAAACACTGACATCATGAAACAATCGTGGCGATTTCACCACACGCAACGCATGACAGAATACCAGAACCAAACAGTTTATGTGAGCGGCATGTTTTCCCTGGCCTTTTTGTTGCAGTGTTTTTGTCCATTTTTCTTTTTCTTTTCCTCCCTCATGGACACTCTGTTCAACCCCAACTATCACCTCCTCCTGCTGGAGCATACCCGACTGTTTCTGGACATTGCTTATTACACCAGCTACCCAGACAGTGCGCGTACAGAGTGCCAATGTCCAAAGATGGTCCTCGAGTAGACATTGCTGCCTTCATGCGGACCCAGAGCCCAGCCCACCATCTACCCGCTGCGCAGAGCCACAGCCCGACTCACTTATTAAGACAGGGATTTGCAGCCACTTTTAGTGACTTGTTTATTTGCTCATGCCCACTTGAACATGCAGAAATAGTACAGTAAATAAGTGTCATAAATATTTAAAATAATGAATGTCAGTTGGTTTTCTTGCTGATATGATCCTTACAAAAAAGGCAGCAATAAGCCATATATATATATATATATATATATAGATAGATATATAGATATATATAGATAGATAGATATTTATAAACATATTGTTTAGGCTTCTTTTGGCAGGAAACTGCAAACAAATAAACTAAATAAATAAACAAACAAACTGCTGCAAATTAATGTAGATTGTTATATTAATTGATAAGATACTGTAATATATAATACAGCCTAGCCTACCTGTTGTTGTCATGGTTTTGTCTAAAATTTAAATAAAGAGGAAAGTATTACACCATATGACCATGTTATTATTATTATTATTTATTTTGTAATTTTTGCCTAGAATAAAACATTATGCTTATGCTTTATTTCAATAAACTCTTAATTTGCTCCTCATTCATATTGAGTAAAGTTGCTGTTTCATTTAGGAAATGATTAGGAATATATAGAATATTATCTTTAGTGCTAATAAAGTATGTATGTTTTAGGTATGTAGAATATCATGCTGAATATGTGCTTTGTAAGCACCAATATGTTAATAATAGGCATGATAAAGTAACTAGTAGGTAGCTGTTAAGTTTAGGTACTGGGTAAGATTAGGTAGATGTAACGTTAGGTCATGCAGAATATGTGCTTTATAACTATAAACAGCCTATATGTTAACAGGCATACTAATCGTTAACTAGTTAATAGTGAAAATTGGTCGCTATATCAAATTGTTACCAACATTATTTACTTACATGTCGGCAGATTCAATAACTTATTACGGCTATGGATATAGCGAAAACACCACCACTGCACTACAGCCACGTCACCGCTGACTGCCCTGACATAACATGCCAAAGTTTTTTTCCCCCCGTTCACTGCGATGGAAGACTCTGCAAAATGCATAAAATAATAAAATCAAACACAATTAATAAAAAAAGAAATTGAAAAGTGAAATTAAAATTCGACAGGTCGTGACGCGCTTGTGCGTTTGGACGCAGTTTGTGATGTCATTCGTCCGCGACTTCACACTGGTAGCATGCTATGCTAACCGACAGAGCAAATACGAGTAGAGGATTTGTTTTCGTTAAAGGTGTGTATCTAACTTTATGTATTTGGCAGGTAAAGTGTATTAGTGATTTAAGGTTAGGCGGTATCCATTTAGTATATATAACTTATATATATATGCTACAATGAATCGTTGCAAGCCGCATGCAACTTAACTTAATGCTACAATTATTCTTTACATTAAAACAGTCTTTTATTATTTTTATAAGGGAAATTCTAACTGCAGGTTAATTTAAATTGTGGTTTTATGTGCATCATTTTACTTATTAGGTGAGCACGCTACGCTATCTTTTGTTATATCGCACTGATATTTTGAATACGTTTAAACGTGTGTTTAATCATGTTTATAATTCATGTGTATGTATTTCAGAGTTTTTGGTTGGGAAGGAGGTAAAATGTCTTTATATGATGATTTGGGGGTCGCAACAAGCGACGCTAAAACAGAAGGATGGTCTAAAAACTTCAAACTGCTTCAGTCTCAGTTGAAAGTGAAGAAAGCTGCATTGACACAAGCAAAGGTAATCCTTAGATTTATAACTTAACAGTGTACAAGTATCTGTGTTCCCACTTTCATTAAAAACTTGGAATATTTTAGAAGTTATATGTAAAACATTAAATTGGTTGAAAATTATTCAGTATTAGTCTCTATTATTTTGTTTGTATAATTATGTCAATTATGTTAAGAACTGACAAATGAATCTGACTCTTTTGTAGACTCAGAGGACGAGACAGACTAATGTTCTCGCTCCAGTTATCGATCTGAAGAGGGGAAGTGCTATAGATGATAGACAGATCTCTGATACACCTCCACACATTGCTGCAGGAATGAAGGTAAACTGTGTGTATATTGGCATCAAGGGCTGCACCTGCACTGTATTTTATTTTATTTTTTTTTTATCAAGAATGCTCCAGATTTACTTTGTATGTTAGTAGGGCTACCCAAAATATGGCAATAAAATAATGTTGTTGTTATTAGTAATAGTAGTGCATGGATTTAACTCAATAGCAGTATTTGCAATTTGATAACTGCACCGAACCATTCCAAGGTTTTTAAAACGTTGGCATCACAATGTCAACAAAATGTTACATTAAAATGTTTTTTTGTGGTTTTTTTTACTGTGTGTGCCTATGGTAGGACTCAGCATCAGTTGGGTTTTCATCCGGAGATGTGTTGATTCCATTGGCTGATGAGTATGACCCCATGTTTCCTAACGACTATGAGAAAGTGGTGAAAAGACACAGAGAAGAACGACAAAGACAGAGAGAACAGGAGCGACAGAAAGAAATTGAGGAGAGAGAGAAGTATGCATCCATGATTTTCCCATGAATTGTTCAGAAAATGTTGCCTATATTTGTTATATCTGTTAATGGATTGACCAATATTGGACAATGGATTGTTAATATTTTAGAGACTGTTTTCACAAATATATGATATCAAAATAATTTGTTTAACAATAGTAAATAATACAACCATGACAATTACACTAATATTAATATAGCATAATTTCTACTAAAAGAATAGAAAATACAATTGCCAAACATTTTAAATGAGAGAACATAAAATGGTAAGTTTGCCTCTTCTGATGCTTTGCTGGGTCCTCATAGTTCGCAATATTTGCAAAAAAAAAAAAAAAGTATTACAATTAATAAGCATAAAAAACATTTTCTTCAATGATAATAACAAGATGATTGAGAACCAATAATAAATTATAACAACTGAGCACCAGATCAGCATATTAGAGTGATCATGACTGATCAGTGGCACTGAAGATGAATATTCAGCTTTGCCATCACAGGTATAAATTACATTTTAAAAATGTTATCACAGAAAACAGTCATTTGAAATTCTAATATCATTTCAGTGTTACAGTTTTTACAGTTTTTGTATATAACAAAAAATGGTGCTTTGGTGTGCTCGAGACTTGTTTAAAAAAATGTTAAAATAATTATTTCAAACATATGACAGGTAGTGTATGTCTGATCTGCATACATTAGTGTTGGTTTGTTCAAATGTTTTGTTAAACTGTGTGTTAGAAAACGTAAAGAGAGGCACGAAGGAGGTGGAGCGCCAAGCGGATTTTCACGTTTCCCAACAGAAGGTGAATCAGATGAGGAGGAGGATTATGAGAGGGAAAAGAGGAAGAGGGGTGAGTGAAAACATTTGTTTCTCATTTCAGTTTTTCGGTCTCTGTCACTTGTGATTGAATCCAAGATGTTAATACCAAAAGTAGGACAGTTGGTATGAGCTTCAGTATTGTTGTAAGATATTGTTTATATGGCACTCAGGTATGGGTGGAGCTGCCATCGCCCCGCCGACATCACTAGTGGAGCGAGACTGTAAGTAAATTTCACAGAAAATGAAAATTTCCTGTGTTCCCAAGTCTGAAATCATAATGTGATGTTTAGGAAGGCACACAATGTTCGGCCCATGAAATTATTCACCCGAAAATAGCAAAAAAAAAGCGAAAAGACTGAATAAAATGTACAGAACAAAGATGTGGACTGATCAAATAGTCGCGCATTAATACAGCAAACATGTCTGCAGTGTGAAAGTGTTAAAGACTGTCAAAGAAAGATGCAAAAATCATTCTATAAGCACCGACAGCGAGAGAAAGTGCTGTATCTGTGTTTCCGATGAGAAGAGGAAGTGTGGTTGTTGCTGTTTTTAAATAGTGATACCATTTTATTATTTTTTTACAGAGCATGTGATAAACATCTTCCCAAATTTGTCATGACTGAGCATCATTTTTAACTCTGCTGTTGTCAACAAAAAGAAGCATTGAGGACTTCTTGTGTGTTTCTGCTAAGAAAAAAAAGCTGAGAAAAGCTACAACACCAACATTGATAATTGTTAGCGTTTTAGTTTTACTGTTGTTCTGTAAAATAAAATTAAGACAATAATTCTGATAATACTTACCCTGCAACAGCTGTATTAATGCATTCATTATAACTTTTAAACAGTGTTCATATTGCGTAATATATTCCGATGTTTAAAAGGAAGTTTAATCCGCTTCGCAAGGCTGCATTTATTTGTACTGTAAAAATACATGCCTGATTCAAGAAGGTCTGAAAAATGGCCAAAGATTTTGCTTTATTAATTTATTTTCAATCATTTTGAAAAGCAGGACAAAACAGTAAAAAGCACATTTTGGCTATTTAATTTATTAAATGGTGGAAAAATGGCGAAATATGTGGGGAGGAAACAACCATGTTATTTTGCATCCTTAATGATGTTGGTTTTGTGTGAACCGTGTCTGCAACTTGACACACCAGTTGGGGATATTCGAGTAAATAATTTAAAACTGTTTGTTTATTGTAATGACAGCAACATATTCGTATGATGAAGATGGTCGGCAGAGGTCGAAAGCAGCAATCCCACCTCCCATTTTTGATGACTCTGATAGACCACGGTCTCCCCCGGGACCAACTAACTCATTCCTGGCCAACATGGGGTAAGAGAGCTATAAATAAAATCATTATTGTTTATTCTGTATATACAGGATTATCTTATTGTGTATGTATATATATATATGTGTGTGTGTGTGTATATATGTTTATATAATATATGTGTGTGTGTGTTGTTGTTGTGTATTATACATATATAAATAAATACACACATGCATGTGTATATATAAGACAAATGTCAAATTTGTAATATTAAATACACTTATATATAAATTATATAAATACATACAAATATTTTCACAATATGTGCTGTGTGTGTATATTTAATTTTAGAAATTACATTTATTATGATTATTTATTACATTTATTAAAAATTATATATATATATATATATATATATATATATATATATATATAGACACACACACACACACACACATATATATATATATAAATGCATACATAATAGATATGCACAGTACACAAAAACATATATTATGTAAACCAATATATTTTTTGGATTAATCATTTCACAGCACTTAAACAAAAACTTAATTTGAAATTTAACCAGAACATTTTGAATAAATTAAAAGTTATATAAATCTTATAACATTTAATATAAATGAAGCTTACACTTTGAATGAACACACAAATGTTTTTGTGTTTTTACCAGGAGTTTGAAACTTTTAAATGAGAGTTTTCTCAGTTGCACAGTACACTTATATATGTAGATACTTATATATGCACAGTACACTGTATATGAAGATAATGATGCTTGTGCGTGTTTGTGTTTTTCCAGTGGTACTGTGGCTCATAAAATCATGCAGAAATATGGATTCCGAGATGGGCAGGGTCTGGGAAAGCACGAGCAGGGGTTAAGCACGGCACTCTCAGTGGAGAAAACCAGCAAGCGTGGGGGAAAGATTATTATTGGAGACTCAACGGAAAAGAGTGAGCTCAAATACGCACATGCATACACATACGCACACCTTAGCAAATATGTACAAAACCACGCATCACAGGTCCAAAATAAACATCCTCTTGATTTATTTCTTTGAGTATCATGTTTGTTTTGAACCCCATGTTAAGTCTTTTGCACAACCCATTTGAATGTATGTGTATATTTCAGCATCAGGATCCAGTCAGAATGTGGCTGATCCACATGGCTCTAATTCAGGTTTGACTTTTTTTCTTTTGATTTTATTTCCTGTTTCCCATTTTAGTCATTTACGCATTTTCTTTTTTCATCATCTTAATCATCATCCACACAATCCCCACAATTAGTCATTAGAAACCAGAAACTACACATGTTTGCGGCAACCATATCATCCCTAACTTGGAGAGATATTAAAGTCTGCATGAACTGGAAGTTTGTGAACGATTTTACTTCTGTATAGTGACATACTTCAGAGAGAAACAGAATATTGAATGAGGAAACTAGAGGACGTGTAGGCGTTTCATTCGGAAATAACACTGATGTTATGCTCATGACCAAGCCGTCAAACTGCTGTCATCAGAGATTATAATTATTATTATCTTCTTTTTTTTTTTGTGGATTAATTGTTCACCACATAACTAGCAATGCAATCTAACTAAATAAATATTGTCAATTTTGATTTCATGTGAATTTTAAAGTAAAAATACATTATTACTAGATCCTTTTTGGTTGTGCTATATAGTTAAAATTAGGGCTGATAACTGATTAATCACAATTATTTGCATTCAGAATACATTTTATTATTATGTGTATATATAAATACACATACAAGTGTATATATTAATAAAAAATGTTATTTATATATAAAATATTTACATCTCTATATAATATCAATTATACACAAGTATAAAGGTATACATCTATACACACGTGTATAATCATTTATCATTTTGAAGCCCTAGTTAAACTATTATCTTGAGATTTTTTTTTTTTTTTTGGCTATTAACTATTTTTAGTCCGTCATGGGCTTTCACAGGAAATGGGTGAGCTGCAAAGGAAGGGTAGTACACAAATGTCAAATATCCCCCCCACCCCCCCGATAGATCAGACCTATTAACCGTTGACCGCAAAAGTAGCAAGAAGAGTGGGATACATGTATAGTTAATAAATTCCATTAAATATATCCAGAAATTTCAAACCAATTTTGAATCTCGTTTAAAACTAGATTTGATCAGTGGGTGTCTACCAGATGTTTTTTTGCTGAAAGGTGGAGACCTTACTCAGTTCATGTTTTGCAAGATTCCCCTTTCTGTCAAACATATTTAATTGGACTGCTCTGCCGAATGCATGTACAAAACTTACTTAGAGTTATTTAAAAAGGGAAAAAAAAAAGGTTTTAGAATTTTTTTGTCCAAAAAATCTTGTGTAATATAATTTGTAAACAATTATTTGTTATACTTGTACTTTTTCATTATTTTGCAATATATGTGAATGTGAAAATAGCCTGAGATGCTGACATGGCATTAAATAAAATATACTTCCATCAGTACATTTAGTATATGTACGTTATTATGTATTTTCCTATCTTTTTTCATATCATTAGGACTGTTAACTTGTCCAAACAGACATTACACTATTCCATACTTTTCAGTACGTGAACATAACGGAATCATATTAAATCAGTCTCATTTGTATGCACAAGAATTACCATACATAGTCATTAACAGTAATGTTTACCTGCATATACACTGTTGTTCAAACCCATAAGATTGTACTTATTATTATTATTATTAATAACAATAAAATTCAAAAAATAATGTAATGAAATCACGTTGTGTCAATCACATTTACACACTCCCTCTGAAACTTAGTCCATAATAAAATATTTGGATCAGGTTTGATTTTGTGCATTTTGATGTCCGTAACACGATAAAATGGTACACCTTTTTTAATACTGTTATCATCAGTAAAAAAATTGTTTATGCATGTAAATATGTTGTGATTTTTAAATAGAAATGTGCTGTCTGTTTTCTAGCGGATGCCTCGAAGAAAAACGAGACCAACCCTCTTACAGAGATTCTCAAATGTCCTACAAAAGTGGTGTTGCTGCGGGTAAGCTGTGTGTTTTCTTACTAAACCTTGGAAAAAGCTCTCGCAGCTGCTTTTTAAGACAAGATTCTAAATTAAATGGAACATAAATGTCTTGGTTTTGGAAATTCAAGTGTGATTAGTTGCCAGTTGAGTTACGTGTACCCTTTCAGCTTGAAGCATTAGCTCTAAAGCAGAACTCCCAAGTTTTAGTTCTCAAATTACTGCACTTGCTTTGAAAACAGAACAAAACAAAACATAGAAATGTATTGCAGGGACATTTTCAGTGCTGTTTTTGCCCCCAGACCCAGTTAAATGGTTAGTCCACCTTAAAATGAAAATGTTAATATTAATCAGTTTCCCTCATGTCGTTCCAAACCATTAAAAGCTTTGTTTGTCTTCAAAGCACAATTTAGGATATTTTTTGTATGTAAACCGGGAAGCTTGTGGCTGTCCTATTGACTGCCAAGTAATAAACACTGCTATTTAGGAAATTTAGTACAAACTTGAGATTGATCTGTGCATAAAAACTGTGTGTGTGTGTGTGTGTGTGTGTGTTTAGAACATGGTTGGAAGGGGAGAAGTGGACGAAGACCTGGAAGCTGAGACTAAAGAAGAGTGTGAGAAATATGGCAAAGTTGTCAAGTGTGTCATTTTTGAGGTGAGCGTTATGCTGCGCGTTTCTTGCATGCCAGTAAAAGCAGCAGATGTCATTAATATCTGTCACTGACTTTAAACCTGTGTGTCTGGCTTGTGTTTTCAGATCTCTGGGGTTACTGACGACGAAGCCGTCCGCATTTTCCTGGAGTTCGAACGAGTCGAATCAGCCATTAAAGGTAAGCGGACAAACTTGAAGAGTGGTCTTTATTTCAGGTGCCCCAGATCTTACTTAATAAAGCAGGTAAGTGTGTGAAGGCCGTCCCTTAGGCGTTACATCACCTGGCTGGTTACATCACTTCCTCAAGGGATAGCAGACCAAACCAGTTTTCCCTCGCTCACTTTTAAACACTGACCGAAATATTAACACCTCTTTCAAAGCATTTTTATCCTCAATGAGGGCAACATATTAGAATATCAACTTTCCTAATTATTAAATAACAAGGGTAACGTAATCATGTATCTGGAACGGTTCATGCACAGGACTGAAAATTAGAATGACACTCTTTGATTTCCTTTGGGAAAGGAAACTCAGACACTTTTTATTAAATAACAACAGAGCTAAACAGCACCATTTAGGAGAAGAGTTCATATTTACAGATTCAGTGGCCCAAAAAGTATTTGAACACTTTAGCCATACTTGTATTAGATACAAATGTTTTATATGTAGTATTGTATTAATTATATGTATTATTTGGTACCCAACCCATCCTACCTCCTGGTACACTTCAGAAAATAACATAAATAAATAATAAATAACATATAAATAAATAATAGCAGCGATTATAATAATAAATTAATATAATATATAAATAAATAAAAATAAAATATGTTTGTTACAAATAAAAGTTGACAACATTAAAAGCTGAATGCAATAAAGTAATCCGTTTTTCTCACTAACACTGCATTTATTTGAAACAGAAAAACAATATTATTGTGAAATATTATATTGGTTTTCTGTTATGGAATGGAATTTATTCCTGTGTTTGACTAAGCTAAATAATTTTCAGGATTGATACAGACACCTGATCCTTCCAAAATCATTCTAATATGCCGATTTGCTGCTCATTTCCTATTTTAACAATGTTGAAAACAAATGGGGCGGGGGTGGGGGGAAACAGACAATATAACAGGAACAGGAAAATGAGAAACCTGTTCAAATACAATCATCAGTTTCTTTAATTCTGCAGCTAAAACTACACACTTTAAGTCTCCGAATACTGTTTGGCCACTGTAAGTTAGGCATCTGGAAACAAAGCATGCCTGAGAAAACACTCTGAAACATGGACACCTTATTCCCTTCTCAAGGCCGGGCTGAAGCTTTAAGAATGCAACAAAGCAAACAAAAAAAGCAGTTAGGATGGCTTTTGTTGGGGTTTGTTTAAATTAGCTTTTTAAAGAAGCTGAGCGTTTCCATTCCACCTTGGGATTTTTTGAGCATAGATCTTTATTTAAAAACACTGATGAAGTCATGGGGGGAAAACCAAGAACCTTCTGTAGGGGATGTTTTTAATTATGTATTTAGCAGCTGAGAAAGTGTCTTGACACCTTGTGTGTTTTGTTTTTCCAATTCCGCTTTTCGTGTCAAAAGCAGGATCTGTGTAATTAGCTTGATCGGAAATCATACCTATTTGGTGCTCAAGTAATATTTATTAATGTTAAATATGAATGTTAAAACAGCTGAGCTGCTTAATATTTATTATGAAGTAATGTGCTAGGATTCTTTGATTAATAAGGTTAAAAAGAAAAGCTTAAAAATACAAACCTTTGTAACATATACAGTTGAAGTCAAAGGTTTGCATAATCAATGTTAATTATTTTTACTAAAATAAGAGGGATCATACTAAATGCATGTTGTATTTTATTTTGTAAAGTGACCTGAATAAGACATTTAACATAAAAGTTGTTTACAAATAGTAAAAAAAAACTGCTCAAAAGTTTACATACCCTTGATTCTTAATACTGTATTCTTAACTGACTGATCCACAGCCATTTTTTTTATTATTATATTTATTATTATTAGTTTTTTTTTTTTTTTGCATGATTTCTCTTTTTTTGATCAAATAACTTTGCAGATTTTGTTTTGCAGATTCTGAAACTTATTCATGGAACAATTAATGTAAACTTTTGACCTTAAATGTTGTACACATTGTAATAGAAGAAACAGAATAGGAAGTGTTATATCCTGTCCACTTCTATATCAAATCAAAGATCTTTTATTTTGAGGCTGCGCCCTAAGTGACTGTAATTCTATAGGACAGCGCCATCATCTGGTCATAAGTTATAAGTCATGGAAAATGTATTCATAGCCATATGAACTACTGCTCCTGAAGTCACAGAACATAACTTTCTCCAAACAATTCTGTTCCACCGTTTAAGTGTGTAATTTGTGCTCATAGTAAAATAATAATAACATTTCCAATGAAGTTGCAATTATGAGACTATGTACTCTAATAATTATTACATTTTAAATATACATTTTATGATTTATTTTATGTATACATATCATATATTTAATATATGTGTCCTGAGCCAATGTAATAGTATATTCACAATTTATCTTGATCTTAACATAAACTGTGCTGTTGTTTTGTCGTCCTCAGCTGTGGTAGATCTGAATGGGCGGTACTTCGGAGGTCGCGTGGTGAAGGCCTGTTTTTATAACTTGGACAAGTTTCGTGTTTTAGACCTGGGAGATCAGGTGTGAGTGGGAGATCCAAACCTGCACAACCAGGAAAGAATAAACACCAGAAGTAATTTGTCTTTCTGTAAATAGCATGAGTAATTTTATACACCCTTGTAAAACTTTAGCTTTCCGTAATCCGTTTTTGTAATAAGATTTAATTTGCTCTTTTGTGAATTGTTTCTAGTCTCTCTCGCACGTCACAGTTAAAAATATCCTTTTGTCCTTGTGATTCAAGATGTGATGAAGAACCCAGAAATAAAAATGCTTTTGGGAGAGTAACTTTTAGGGTTGGTTCTGTTTTAAAGGTGAAACTTTCTCAGATTAACGTGCATTGGCTGTGAGTGAGCCATTTTGGAGTACCATGATGATGGTGATGAATGAGTCCTGGTTCATGATTTATATAATCAGACATACAAGTCCCTGTGCGACTCTAGAAAGTAGGAAGCCTACATTCTACTGTTGTGACATAACAGCGACTCCCATGAGCCCTCACTCTCTGATCCACAGACTATTGATAGACTTAAAGAATCATACTTTTCGTAATGCGTGTCTTGACCTGAGCAGAAATGAGTTTAGCGTGTTACTCAATAAAAGGTGATTTCATAACATGCACTATTAAAGCATACAGTGTGGGGTGGGGGGGGGGATTTAATCCACCCTGGGGGACACCGCATCAAAGAGACTTTTTAACACTAAGGGGACACCGCATCAAAGAGATGATTGACTGGGCCATGTACCGTCTGGGCCAGGGCATTGAAAATGGGTTGTGGATGTGTATTCCAGCATGACAGTCACCCTAAACACACAGCCAAGGCAACAAAGGAGTATCTCAAGTAGCAGCACATTGAAGAGTTACTCCACCCCAAAATAAAAATGTTGTCAATCACTAACCCTTGTTTCGTTCCAAACCAATAAAAGCTTTGTTCATTTTCAGATGAAAATTTCAATGAAAACAGGCAGGTTTGTGACTGTCCCACTGACTGCCAAACAATTACGACTGTCAAGGTGCAGAAAAAACGTATGAAAGATGTCATCTGAATGCTTCATCTGTCATCAGTGGTTCAACCGTAACTTTATGAATCCACGAGAATACTTTTTGTACAGCAAGAAAACAAAAAGAACTACTTTATTTAAAGATTCTGCACAGTAACAGCACCGTAGTGCCATTTTAGACAGCATCCAGTGGACACACACTTTTCTGCACCTTGACAGTGTTTTGGCAGTCAATGGGACAAACCTGCCGGTTTTCATCGAAAATATCTTGAATTTTCTTCTGAGGATTTCTGAAGCTTTTACTGGTGAGGGTTAGTGACAACATTTTTATTTTGGGGTGGTGTAACCCTTTAAGGTTTTGGAGTGGCCTAGCTAGTCTCCAGACCTTAATCCTATAGAAAATCTGTGGAGGGAGCTGAAGGTTCGAGTTGCCAAACGTCAAAAGAGAAGTGGGACAGAATCCCTCCTGAGATGTGAGCAAACCTTGTGGCCAACTACAAGAAACTTCTGACCTCTGTGATTGCCAACAAGGGTTTTGGCACCAAGTTATGAATTGTGAAGGGGTCAAATAATGCAAATCAATGTAAAACTTTTTTTTTTTTTCGTTTTGCTGCCTCTCTCTGTTCAAATAAGCCTACCATTAAACTGATAGACTGATCCATTCTTTGTCAGTGGGCAAATGTAGGTGTGTGATGGTTTATGTGTGCAGAAATGTGTGAGACTGGGTCAGTGACGGTGTGATGTTCTGGTTTGGTGATAAAACACTTACGCAAGATGAAGGTGCTGGGGAATGAAGTAAAGAATAGACTGAACTCCGTGAGGATTCATTTAAACAGAACAGATCCTCATCAAATTATATGAACAGAGCATCTGAGAAATAGCAGAAAGGGGTTGAGTTGTTCAGGTCACAAGTTCAGCGCTGGAGGTGTTGGGTTTAATACATTTCTTATTTGTGCTATGGATATATAAAGGATACCTTAATTTATGCAGCTTGTTGAAGCAAGATGTGCTATTTCTGAGCAGTAAGACTGGCACATAATAAAATGCTCTGAAAAAAAAGCTTACAAAACAATGTGCCATTTATACAATAGTTTTATCTGGAAATATCAGATTTCTATGAAAAAAAAAGTAAAAAGGGTCAGAGCCGATTGTTTGTTTGAAATCCTACAAATGAGTTAGCATGAATTAGGCAAGTTCACAAAATCGTTACGAATTGTCGTTAAATTGTATTGGAAAAATACTATTGACTTGAATTGTGTAGTAAAATGTATAGCAGTGGTTCTCAAACAGGGCCTACTAGAGGGCCTCAGCAAACTTCTACAAACAGCAAGACTTCAAATTATTTAAATAAGCTAAAAGGATTTTTGGTAACCCTTTATTTTTAGGTGTCATGTACTATTATAACAGGTAATCATGCATAATAAGTAAGTCTAAGTTAAACCCTAATCCCAACCCTAACCATATAATAAGTGCATATAGTAAATAAATATTACTCTGTGCTTAAAAGTATAATTACACTGGAACAAGGACACCTTAGAATTAAGTATAACCATTTTTTTTCTTAATTATATTTGCCTCTTTTTTTCTTTGAAGAACCAGGGTTTCCACAATCTTGGAAAACCTATAGATACATAGTGTCGCGCTAATTTAAAAATGTAATTTTTTAGACCTGGTAAATTCATTTAAAATGAAAACATTATCCTCCGTTATCATTTTTATAATGAATATTTAAACAATGCATTCTAAAATCAGCTCAAAATATCAGACATGTTTGATATCCTTTAACTGAATGGATTCGTCGTCTGAAGATATTATAAAAGAGTCCGTGCCGATCATACGCTGCATGATTTCTGTATTCTGCATATCACAATTTTTCAACTCATGCTAGTGTTTATGGGGAAATAATTGTAGAGGTGGAAGGAGATATTTACAATTGTGGGGGTTTATGCAGTTTTATGACATACTATTTTAGATTTGGTGGTTTATTTTTAGGTTTGCCCACTTTTGAATGTTCTTAATTAAAGTTCACCCACATGCTGTTCAAACTTTTATGCATTCTTCTCTCCTACTGAAAACAAAAGAAAATATTTAGAAAAATGTTTTGTTTTGTTGTGTTTTGGACCCCATTTGCTTTCATTGTATGGACAGAAACACTTCCTTTGAAGTGCGCAATGCCTTTTAGGTTGAGATGAAGTCATAAAAGTTTGAAACAACACAAGGGTGAGTAAATTGCACGTGAACTTCCACACTTTGATGAAGTCCAGAGTCTCGTCTTTGTACAACCGTCACCAGACACAAGTCCGTTAGCTATGTTTAGGGGGGTGTTGATTAGTTGCTGTTTGTTTTTGAATTGCACTTCTACTTGTGCGTGTGGCGTGAGAATTGGAAGGGTTGGGTTGCCAGGTTCATTTACAGTAAACAGGATGCCAGGACACTAGTCTGTACAGTGTTTATTGGAAATGACTCCCTAACTTATGAAATTAATTTATGGTACATGACTCTATTTTAACAACCTTACAGTAATGGCTGAGTAGTTCCATAGAAACACACCTATACTGCTTATATTAATATGCACCAAGCTATCATATACATTCTTTTCTACGTGCTAGGTAACAGTGCACACTTTCTCTAATCTTAAATGTTCAGTAAGAAACTGATTCCTTCCTTTAATGAAAGGTCCATTCATTGCTCACTAGCTCAGAACATTAAAAAGTGTGTGACTGTGTGCACTTCACTGCGTGTGTGTTTCGTGTTCTCTCCGGTCTATTCCTGGTTTTGACATCTTATCCCTGTGCAGAGTGAATCAGCTTCAGGAACAACTTCAGGATCACTTGCCTTTCTCACTATGCTAGCCATTCGACACGTTGCGGTAACAGTGTGTATCACAACAACTCTGTTTACTTTACAGACTCATTTCCTATTGTAGATGTTTGTTTGCTCATGTTCATATACATGAAGCAATACACATTTCCACATCTTTCACATGAAGCATGTTCTGTTTTCTAGCAGTTCACTTCACTGAAAAGCCATTGACATTACGTATGCCAGTCAGTAACCCAAATTCCAGTATAATCTACTTGCATGGAGTGGACTGAGAGTGTGTGCCCATTAATGATAGTTAGATGTTTCCTAGCCTTAGTGAGGCGAGGGCAAATTATGCCTATATATGCAAAAAAGTACGGAAGTCATATGAATTTGCAACATTGTGATAAGTTTGCTCTGCAGTTGCAAAGGTGTTTGGGTTGTTTGTTAGAGCATTGTTATGCGGTTGCTAAGATATTCAGGGTGGTTTTTAGGGCTTTGTTATGTGATTTATAGGGTGATCTGGGTGGTGTTAGGTGCTTGCTAACTGTCCAAAGTTAAAATACCCCACCTTTGGGCTTTGTAGTGGTCAATTATAGCATGTTAAATTGTTTTAAAGTATTTATTTATTTAAATTGTATTTTTTTAAGAGAAAATATATTAGCACACCCAATCTATTCACATTATTCTTAGGGGAAAAAAATATTTTTTATGGTATTAAAATTCTACCTGATCTCATTAATGTGCGTATAAATAGTACACCAAATAAAAAAAGACAACTCGTGGTATAGATACGCCAAAAAAGCGTGTATATGTTACGCGGTGGGTAAGACTAGGGTTGATGCGTATCTTAAGTACGCGAAAACTCCGTATTAGTCTGTATGCACGTCAAACACGTGCGTGCCATAGTTTTCCTATTTATTGGTCGTGCTTTTATACGCATTTTCATGACACCGGGCTGGAATATTTTGTAGGTTTATTCATCCCCTTAACACACAGTTAAGATTTAGCCCTACATGTTGTAGTTTATTAGCTTTTTAAAACTTATAGCCGTATAACATTTCTATTTACATTCAGCAGACAATTTTATCCCAACGCGACTCACAAATGAGGACAAAAGAAGCAATCAAACAGAGCTGTTTGACAGCTTTCCTCCAAACAATATCAGCATTTTACCAGAAGTTATAATGCGTGAAGTTTTGGTACCACTAGGCTACCAGAGTAAGTTCTACGACGTGTATACACATTTTGGAATGATATTCATTTCAGCTCACCTGTGTCCCGCGCAAATGTTAACCGAAAAGGAAAAAAGAGAGAAACAGGGCCAGACAGCGATCTAGGTCAGTTCGGCAGCTGATGGGAAACAGGTTCATTGTGAAGTAACAGAGTAACAAAGACTTGAAAGAGTGGGAAGTGATACCTGGAATCACGAGAAAGTGTCATTAAGCTTTGGAAAAACAAAGCTGTTCTCACATGACTCGCAATTAACTTGCTTTCTTTGGGTATCGCGTGTCTGTGTGAAAAGGGGATAAATAGAATTATTTATTATTTACAAATTATTTGTTTACCGATATAGTTACAAAACCTTTAAATGACATCTGAAATATTGGTCGGTATGTATTATAAAGCGCTGTCACGTGAGAACTAGACAAAAAAAGAAGTAATTTTCCATTTAAGGATGAGTGTAATATTTTTTGGACAGAGATGATGCGAGGTCGGTAGAGTGATGTCACGCCCTCGGTTTTCATCCTGTACGTGCAGACTTGAGAGTCACCAACAGCTCTCAGCATTTAACCAAAGATCTCAAAACCAACAAAGGCTTAAAAAAGAAAGCATGGAATGCACCGCACTCTTTTGTTTCAAATGTTTCACTCTTGTACTTCTAAGTAGCCTACAGGAATTTATGTTAAAAATAAGCCATGCAACAAAATTAAAAATATTAAACAATAATACAAAATAGCATACTGCACTGTGAAGTTAAATTCAGAATTTATTATAATGTTACAAAAAGAAGTATATAATGTTTCATTTCATTCTCAATATAATTGGTTTGTTTTTAACATTTTTTGATAAAGCAACCCACAATGCAAACAAATCGGTGATTGATTATTATCATTATTATTATTTTCAAATAACTTGTTGCTGTAAAAAATGTTGTACAAATAAACTCGAAATTGCATGCACATTAAAGTTCATTTAATTACTCACCAGTTTAAAGAAGTAACTTACTACCTAATACGGAAATAAAACAGACTCATCATTTTACTCGTCGCTTAAGAGTTGATCGTTACATTCATTATTAATTTATTACTTTTACAGCAGGAAATAATCGTTTAAAAAACAACAAAGCTGGGAATTTACAGCTCGAAGACGCTTGCTATTATTTCACGGTTTTATGGAGATTGATGGATTGATGTAGTGACTCCTCGCACGTAGGCAAGTGGGGATGCCCACTCGACGCGTGACCTGCATCTTTAATGCTCTTGAATGCACAATGCCTTACAACCTCTTTTATCAATTATGCATTTCATAAGCATCAAAGAGATGTAAAAAATATCAACATAATAATAATAAATAGTATATCATTGAAACGCATGGATAAAAATTGCGAACACCATAGCTGTATATTTATTTTTTAATAATAAGCAACATCTACCATTTGGCCGCAAAGTGGCGCATGTGAACGCGCTTACCGGCAGACACGCCTTCTGTAGTCGCGTCACAGCATCGTGTTGCCGGTTCCGTATTTAAAGCGCAGATGATGAGAGACGTGCCGTTAGAGATTACCGGGAAGCAAAGAGAAGAGGTCTTCGAAATTTTAACTGAAACAAATCGGCGCAAACCTATCAAAGAAGAAGATTTACAAAAAAAGAGCGTCTTTCATTCTTGATTTTTCGTTTGTGTTCGCAAAACGTCTTGGAATTTCCGAAGCCGGTGTGTAACGTGCCGCTATATTCTTGCTGATATTTCTCAATCCTAAAGGAATGCCAAGGGAACTAACACAGAACAGGATCCAAAAAATCTGGATTCCTTCTAAGGATGACAAACCTTCAATGCCCCGCACATGTAAGTAAATAGGTTTATATATATTTACGTAATATTTTCTGTTACTATTAATGATTAATGCTATTATTTAACAGTAAATTGCTTTGCATATGACCTTAAATGTTTCGCTAATTCAATAGAACTGTGATTAATGAGCACTGTACTTTATTGCATGCAGTGATCAAACTGTGACATAGTTTAAGATGATGGTCATCGGTAGCCATAGCAACCGAATTAATTGTCCCTTTGCCATTCTAAAGATTGTAAGAGCGCTGTCTCAAGTGATTCGGTTGTCGTGGAAACCCAGGCGCATCGCCTTTGTAAAGATTTTCGAACTCAGTGGCACGCTGATGACGCCACGCATTGAAACGCGTTCTGAATAAGGATTCGTCAGAGGGCAATGTGGGAATATTGCGTTTTCCAATCATACTGGGCTCTGATTGGCCGAATGTATTGTAAGCGTAATGCCAGTAGCAGATGCATAGGAATTGGTCATCCAAAAATTATGCATTTTAATATCTGCTGCGTCAGTGATATCGCCCTCACCCCCGTGTGGGCATTTATTGCAATAAATAATACATGTTTAGTGTTGTAAAGATTGAAAGAGAGAACATTCGAAAAACAAAATAAACAGAGATAAATCGAACAGAAAATTATATAATTGTAATAATTTATGCAGTGATATTTTGTTTTTGTGTCGCATTTTATTTTTATTTTAATACACTACAATAAGTGTATTCAGGACAGTATTTTTATTTATTTTTTATTGCAGTGTTTCAATATATTGTAGAATATAATAAAATCAATATGAGGAATGAATGAAGGTAGAAAGTAATAAAGAAGTAAATAAATGCACAAATGTCATTGTATAAATTAATAATAATTTCCTTAATGCATAAAAATATAATGTATAATAAAAATATAATATATTATACAATTTTCTTTTCATTTTGCAGTGAATCATGACCTAGACATGTTCTCTATAAGATTCTGTCTGGTCAGTGTACGTAGACAGCCATTAAAAGCCTAATCAGATCATTGTCTGTCTCTGCTGACTGAGCTGAGTTCGAGGTTGTGTGTTTCCATTGGGGATCTTCTTAAGGATTAACCCCAACTGTGCCGGTTCACATTGCCCATTCACATGGCCACCTGCCAATACGCGTCTGTAATTCATTGAGAAAAACAGCTGTGTACTTTCTCTCTCTGATAGGGATTACTTTTACCCCATAAATAACATGATGGAATAAAAACACAATCAAAATATACAAAACTCTGAATGCTAGCCTAATGCGTAAATGCATATATTTTATTGCTATTCCCATGAAACGTCAGCCTTGCGCAGAAACATTTACTTCTTTGTGGATTTATGTGTCTCTGTGTGTACGAGAAAGTGAGACTTATCTGCGTCTGACCCGGTTAACGTCTCTCTGCCGGCGGCGTGGAATGTGCATGTGCATTTAAGTGTAGTAAATGTTTGGTTTAGAAAGTGCATCTGTGCGCACATGACCTGGCCCGTAACTGGCTCTCTGATTGGCTGGTGGGGAGGGGTCGCTAACAGGCTAGCCCGTGGCACGTGCCTGAGAAATCATTCAGAATGAGGGAAATAGAAAGAAAAAAAAAAAGTGTTGTGGTTCTGTGCGTGTGCATTTTTTCAGTGAAATGTGACCGTGTCTTTTATTTTAGCACGTGGAGGCCCCCATCTGGCAAACCCCCCAACAGTGATAGTGATGGTAGGACTTCCTGCTCGGGGCAAAACCTACATTTCAAGAAAACTCACACGCTACCTCAACTGGATTGGTATTCCCACAAAAGGTAATTTTTTTTTAAATATACGTTTGTTATATATAATTATTATACACATTTTGCATGAATTCTTAATTGCTGAATGTGCTTGTTTTTAGTTTTTAACGTTGGCGAGTATCGCAGAGAGGCAGTGAAACATTACAGCTCTTACGATTTCTTCAAATCGGACAATGAGGATGCCGTCAAAATCAGACAGTAAGTTTTTGTGCCTGAACTACACAATGCCATGATGAAAATGAATTCTTCTACAGCTTGTTTATGTAGATATATAAAGCAGTTAATCATTTTTTGTTGTCTCCAGGCAGTGTGCCTTGGCTGCTCTGAGAGATGTCAAGCATTACCTCACTGAAGAGGAAGGTCAAGTGGCTGTAAGTACTGTCAAATATAAAATACAAATTATATTATTATAAATATATACTTTTTCAAAACCTATTTTGTATGTGTGTGTTCATATATACATAATAAATGGCAAATTTTGGATGCGATTAATCATTTGACAGCACTACTTTAGATATAAAGACAGCTTGCCGAACATAAAAAAAAAAGAAGAAAAAGAGCAGATCCTCACCTTTGTATCTTTCCACAGGTTTTTGATGCTACAAACACAACCAGAGAGCGACGAGATATGATCCTGGATTTTGGTGCAGAAAATGGCTTCAAGGTCAGTCATAATATCTTGAAAATTTCTTTTGATGACAATTGCAAGGATGAAGATCGCTAATACAAATGTACTTTTGCAGATTTTCTTCATTGAGTCTGTTTGTGACGACCCAAATGTAATCGCCTGTAATATCTTGGTAAGTTGCATGATTAAGACTTTATGGGCCGGTTTCCCGGATAAGAATTAGATTAAGCCAGGACTAGACCTTTGCTAATTTAGGACATTTAAGAGTTTTTAGAAACATGTCTGACAAAAAT
>JAUCMS010000079.1:12453194-12468863 GCA_032357445.1 Enteromius radiatus | reverse complement strand
CTTTATCATTGTAGGGTGGTTGTGTACACACACTCCCAACACACATTTCAGTCCAAACTGCTTGTAAAAGTGCATGTGGCACAGTATGACCCCTTTAAAACTGGAAAATATAATTTTCAAATATGATTTCTTAACCAGCACTAACAATTTCAAATAAAATGATCTAAAATAACGCACAAAATATACTTAATTATACCCCTTGATTTAAAATCACCATGTAGTAAATGACAGTGTAGATCAGGAGTGTATGTGACTATTATCAGTGAGCTCTAATAGTTATTTATAGCTCAGTGTTGAGTGTGAGCTTCAGGCTAAAGGGATGCAGGACACACATCGGCCCACTGCAATCAGATCAGTGAGAAGTCAATCAGGCCATCGATGTTCCAGCTTATCACATGAGACGAACCCATCACCCCCAGATATTCATGTGCAGATGGATACAGTCAGTTTATCCTGCACGTTATAGAAGTGTCCCACCAGCTGTTTCCACTGGTTTTTAGAAATGTCTATAACATCTGTAAAGCAACTGGTGATTGTGGAATGTCGCGTATTTAAAATGATAGTGGTTTGTTATTATTAAGACCTGACCAAATATAAGCCTACACAAAATTATGACGCGCATCATTTTCTTTCCTTTGTGGATATTTATTCAAACAGGAAGCTAAAGGGATTATCATTCTTTTTTCAAATAGTCAGGATAGACAGGAGTGTCCTATTTTATACACAAATGCAGGTTTATGAAAGTTAGCCCTCAGTTTTCGGCCCGGTCTCATGAAAATGCGTAATAGGCCTAGCAGGCTACACCAAATAAAACGGAAAACACGTGTTTGGCCTAGTTTTCGCATAAATACAGTATGATACCCCATCTACCCCACAACCCTAATCCTACACACACGCCAAAATCCCTTTTTGTGTATCACGAGATTTCGTTTTTATTTGGCGTACCATTTATACGCACTTTTTAAGAAGTTATTAAAAACTACATTAAGGCCATTTCTCAAACAGAAGGCTGTTTGAGAAATGGCCTTAATGTTTATTATTATGTTTATTATGCCTATTTTTATGTGACCTTTTTATTTCTTTATATATATATATACTATATACATTATTTTTTTTATATTTTCATGCTTCAACCCGTTTTTTTTCCCCTTGGTGTTTAATAATTAAAAAAATAAAAATAAAAAGACTTTTCCTGCACAGTTTGGGTTGCTTACAAGTTCTCCTGAGATCCATCAAAGTTTATATGAGTTTTTACTTTACTTTAGTCATAATTACAAAGTCAAAAAATGGTGCGTTCAAGAGCGATATTTGGAAAAAAATAAATAAATCTGCAAGATTTTTTTGTATTAAGACATGAAGTCATTAGCGCCATTCCTAATTAATCACACATGAACCAGCTAATCAAGATCACTAGAAACGTCCAAGCAAGTGTGTTAACTGGCTGAAATGTTGGCTTTCCGGCTGGACATTCCTGGTTTACATTAGCAATGAACCATGATGTAGTGCTCGGGTTGCACGTGCTATCAGGAAGTAAGCATTTTGTCATACAAAAAATGTTAAAAGTACACAAGCAACACCTCAGTCACACTTCAACTGCAAGCTTTTGAAATCTCTTTTAATCTTAATTTAAATGTGTATTTTGGAAAGTTAGAGTTTTTTTTCTTTTTGATGTTTTGTTTTTCACAAATTGTGCAAGACTCTCTCGCACTGTTTTCTCACAACTGGAGATTGTGGCTGAAGGAAGTTGGATCAGGGTCATGATAATAATAATGAAACCACAGTTCCTGCGGTCAGAGCTGACATAGATGAGCAATGGACAAGAAACTCATTCTCTAAAAACAAAGACGACTTTGATTGCATTGCCAACTTTTGTTTGGAAAATCATTTGGATAATTAATGCTCATTTATCCAAATCTGTTCAGAGAGAAATTATGAAGTCAGACAGACATTATGAAGTTCCCATGAGGTGGTTGTTTTGGACATTTTTGGTCTATTTTTGGTCTATGGAAAACCATAACATCACGAGTGAGATCCAGTTGGCCAGTGGTAGAGTGACAAAGAGGAAATGTAGCTAAATGTGTGATTCATCCATCTATTATAAGGTGTAAAGTACGTGTGTGTGGTCTTGTTTGTTTATTAGAACATAAAAAATCGGATCTTCATATTAAAAATAACTGTAAAAAATAAATACATGTCTTATTTCATATGCCAAAATGCACCCAGGTATGTGTTTCCCAAAATATTGCTGCTACTGTAATGTAAGTACATGCACTTGCTACCGCCAAAACATACATCGATACGTCTGCTGCACAAAGTGCATATAAAATAACCTGTTGCAGATCTATACAGGTGGAGCTGGGGATGTGGATGGGCTCAGAACCCTGAAAGCATGCTGCAAACTGCTTTATTGAATGCTAACTAGCCATTTAAATATATATATGCAGTATTAATGCAGCATACCAATCAGCTTTCGGCAAGTAGTGAATATCATCAGCCATGCATCATCTAGGCATTTCTTTTTAGCATGTATTTTGCATTTAGCCACAAAGAATTCTAACTAGCTACTGTAAGTATTTTAGCGCTTGTGTTTATGGTGGCTTCACACACGTGTCATGCCCATCTGCGTTATTTCTCTCTCAAGCTCTGAAAAAAACGTATTTTTTTTTGTCTGGCACAGCTAAAATAAACACGTAACTGTTCTACTGGCTGATTTGACATGATCCTGCTAAACTCCGTGTCTTTAAATAGAGCTGTAACTCTTTGGGATTATAGATCACTGTGGTGACTTAGCATGGCTGACAAATACACACGCAACACAGACTACCTATGGGTCCGCTCCCACGGTTCCTCATTTACTTAATCATGTAATTATCCATTTAAGCAATGCATTTTGAAGAGGGGGAAAAAAAGATACTCAAGTCCTTATTTGCAGTTAAAAGTGACATACTATGCATTATATGCAAAAAAAAGTGTAAATTTACATCCTGATGACACACCATGTTCAGTTGGGTCAGGGGTTCTCGTTAAACCCTGAGTCAGATCTTTTGTTAGATATTGTAAGGACAGGAAGGCCGGTTTCTAATCCTGTCAGTCAAAGCTGACCCATCAGGCACAGGTTTACCTGCGTCACTGGGCCTAAAATGACAACAGGGCATGCAGTGATGCATGCTTTGCAAGGCCTTTTGGAAGCGACAGAAGAAGCAACCTGTGCACAACTTTATCAAAGATAAAATACATTTATCTTATAATTGCACCTTGAACGCATCATAAAACTCTGTGTCATAGAGTCTTTTTAAAAAATGTCCAGTGTTTATTTTAGTATTATTTATGCACTTTTATAGTATTTGTTACTATTTTGAACTGGCTTTTATTTTACTTTATTTTTTATTTAATGCTTCTGTAATTTTTATTAGATTCTTAAAGTTCTATTTAGCTTTTTAATTTAGTTTTTTTCTTAAATTTAGTACTTGTTTGTTTTCATTTGAACTTTTATATTGGTATGATGCCTTTTCCCATAAGCTTTCATTGTGCATTTTTGTATTGATTCTAAAACACGACTTCAATTAATTAAGAAACTGAGGAGGAAATATTCAGGACAGAGGGCATGGAAAATTATAAGAAACTGCCTGCGTCATTTGTATGGGATTCTATTATCAGCTATAAAGTGATATATTATGTCTTTATGATTAGCTATGCCCAAACAAGGAAGTCTTGGTTCAGTTACCTGGCATGAACCATGGAAACCAGTAAACTTTCACTACTTTCACTATCAAAGCACAATTTATTTATTTTCTTATTTATTTTCACTTTAGTATATTTAGTATATATATATATATATTTTTGTTGCTAAGGTTAATTTTTATAGCTATTATGTTATTACATTGTATGATTAAATATCTCAGACAATAAAACAAATGCATAAGAGCATAATTGCATTTTAACACAATACTGAAAATGTCAAATGTATTATTAAACATCTTGGTCTGTGACAGTAAACATAATACATAACTGCATTATAAAAGTAGCATAGGTAAATGATAAAAAGTCTGATAATAAAAAGCAACTACTGGGTTATAAAAGTGGCCATAATTAAAGTGACACCCATCAAAGAATAACAAAAATTTGTGTTTCAATCAGCGCATCCGTAGGGTATTTAGATATTGCCTGAGATGGCAAACTGGCACTACTGTCCTCATGTGGCACGCTGCTCTCTTTCACATTTGCCCCTCCTCCTTTTTTCCTCCCTTTATCCCTCGTTCACGGCTGAATAATTAATCCCAGAGTATTCTGTGCTCGGAATCACGTACTCACTTTCTGTCTTTCCGCCCCACTGTAACCCCCCTTTTCAAACATGCATGCTTATATTTGCCAACATGAACACACAAATAGAAAAGAAATGCTTACTCAGCATTCTGTTCTCCGTAAAAATGTGACCGAGTGCAGAAGCGACTGTCCTTAGTTTAGTTAACTTGGCATCTCTCAGAATTTCCATGGAAACACCAGGCTTCACTTTCACGGTGCCCGCTATTCATATTCACTGAAGGAGAGAATTAGAGTATACAACACTCTCCAATGAAATGTGCTGTTTATGCCATTTCTATCGAATTCAACTCACGCATGGAATATTAAAAGAGAATATTGCTTAACAGTAGTGAGCAGGTAATATTGCAGTTATGGAAGTAATTCCATTCCATAGATATTCGACTCCATTGAATAGAGCAATTCAATTCGGTTCCATTCCAATTCTTTTCCATAGAATCAAATAATTCTATCCTATTCGACCCCATTGAATAGACAAATTCCATTCTGCTCTGTTGCATTTTAATTCTATTCCCTAGAAAATTATCATTCTATTTTAGACATCCAATAGAGTGTGTGTGTGTGTGTGTGTGTGTGTAGAACAATAAACAACCCCCTCTATTCTATTCTATTCTATTCTATTCTATTCTATTCTATTCTATTCTATTCTTTTCTCTATGTTACCTTAGAAAATGACCCCAAAAATCTCAGATGTGTCTTTTCAACGATGCCATGAGCTATGTCTATCAAAATTCACATTTGTGAAATTTGAAGTCATTTATTTTCAATGGGAAGCATGACTGGAAACTCTATTAAGTCTTTTAGTTCTAAAAGTTCTCCCTGTGCTATTTAATGGGAGAGGGTAAATTAAAAACCCAAAGACACAATAAAAAGCTACGTTTTTGAGCATTTTCTGAGCTTAGTCAAGTGGGTAAATGGTATAAAACACTAAGCTTTATATAATTGCCGAGTTAAAACAAGGTGATGTCTGTGTCTCATTTGTACCAGACCTCGCCCGATTCTCCCAAAATTGCTACTGTTTGAAGAGCGGATGAAGAACTAGGTGGGTGGAGTGAGAGAGAGGGGAATGGATAGGAGTGGAGGAGAGACTTTCAGGTGGACGTGAGACTTCTCACATTCACTAGATGGGGCTTGGTTTAGTTCCTTTTTTTTCCCCCGTCCAGCCTCAAAGTGGTGAGTGTGCACCGGTAAACCTAAACCAGGCCTTGAATGCCATCCAACAACTGTCCCTGGAGTCCTGAACAGTCAGATCTCAGGTGAGCATTATTAGCCATGCTTAAAGATCGAAATGAACATGACTGAACAGGTTGGTTATATGACGTACAGTTGTCATAACTACAGTTGTCCAAGCAAAACTGACTTAACACTGCCCTGTAACACTGACTTACAAAACATCCAAACCCAGATGAGGACACGTGTATGCACAAATGGAGAAGTAATTGACAAACCATTAAGGAAAAGGACAAAAGGTTAATATTGCACACGGTGGTCTTTCCAAAATGTGTATCTGTGGCCTAGACATCTGACCGTGACCACAAAAGCTTCATTGTTCATCAAAATGTACAGGAAGTAACGTGAAACATGCTGATGAAAACCGCACACATGCAAAGGATAATAAAAAATTAATCGCATATTTAGTGGTGTTTTATTTTGCTTAGGAATTCCTTCACATCGTTTACAGACCGGCTTTTGGAGGAGAAGCATGTTATTGTTTTTTGAGGTGATGGGATGTAATATTTTTGGCTGATTTGATTTGGATTGGAGTACTTATTTCTGGCAGACAAAAAAAAAAAGGCAAAAATTCCTCTGATTTGTACTGCAGGAGCCTTTTCAAAATATACTTATATGTACAATTAAGTGCTAACTTTAAGGTACTTATTTGCACTGTTTAGGGGTAAGTAAGGTACACTTACTGTGGGGGGGGGAGGTGCAAGATGGTGACCATGGAGGACGGGATTCTGTGAGGCGAGAAGTTTCTTCTCTCCCGCTGTTTGGTTTATTATATTACCTTGACTTGGCAATAATTTAGTAATTACCTGCAGAACAACATTGAACAGAACACTGACAGAAAAAATTTATGAAAGAGCTGATGGTTTGGCAAAAACGCCAAAAAAACTCCAAAAATCCACCAAATTCTTAATGAATGGATGTTGATCCAAGAACATCTGGTACTTGAAATCACGCTCACCCAGACGTCTTTCAGATGTCAGTTTTACATACATGCTAATTCATAAACATCTTAAAGACATCAAATAGACATCTATTTGACATATAAAAGGAGACGGCCAATATACTTATTGCACATGAGCAAACAACCTAAATAATATGTCTTGCAGGTGTACATGCAGATGTCAAATAGACGTCTCCTAGATATACGTGTTCTATAAGGGATGGCAAGAAAATACTGCATCTGGAAACTAAGGTGAACCAAATGGAGAGATATAGACGGCGCTGAAACTTGAGGCACGAAGATGAAGAACATGAAGACGAAGATATTAAACAGAAGGTAGTGGACATTTGTGCGGCAGTGCTTCTAGATGAGAAGGGAAGGGTCGCTACCAAAATTGACGTGGTTCATCGCACAGGAAGGAAGCTCATGTGGTAGCAATCATTCAGCGGGTGTAAGAACAGCTGTCTGAATTTTTGTTATGCGTGTTTAATAAAGAACTACTTCCATCATTATGTCAGGGATTGATTAGTTTGATACCAAAAAAAATTTAAAATTAGATTTAATTTATGGTTAATGAGGTATTTATCTATGAAGGGTAGAGTTATTTTATCAAAAGCTGAAGGCTTTACCCTGCGACTTCATTGAAAGTCCCTAGTAGCATAATTAAGGAAGTTAATAAAAATCTTTTCAATTTCATTTGGAGAAGTAGATCTCATTACATTAAAAAAGGTATCTTAACTAATTCAGTTTGCAGTGGAGGGTTAAATGTGCTGGATTGTAGCACTTCAAATAACCTACTGTACAGTTTTAAAGAATAGATGGATTAAGCATACGCATTACTTTTCAGTATAAAAATTACATTTGGTATTTAATTCCTAATCTAATCTTTGAAAAAATGGGTGGGTTTGTAATTTCCAACTTGGTAAGATTCCAGTTAGATTAAGTAATTTTCACAGCAGGTTGTGCCTGTCTTCGTTGCTCATCTATAAACATAATTGTTCTCCAAACAAATGTATAATTTGGAATAATAGATATGTAACATTTAAAAATAAAAACTTTTTTATGTTTAAATGTTATATTAATTGAATTATATTTGTTAAACAGTTATTTAATGAAAAAGCTGGCACCTGTATACCTATGTAGAATTTCTTCAAAATATTTCAACAATCCCTAAAGAATATTGTATTGTGTTTGACGGTATACCATCTAGTTTAAAATGTCCTTTTAAAGGAAATGTGAGTCTAAGATCTTATCTTGCAATTGAAGGAGTTACTAGTAAAAGATGGAAAAATTACTTTGTTAGGAAGTTACTTACAGAATATGGCTTGATATCTTCTAAAACATTTTGGCATTCTAAAATCGAGGACATTGATTGGAAACACGTTTTAAAATTCTTATTTTAGTGTATCCTGTTAAAACACTTTTTCTTAGATTTCATACTGATGTGAATGTTGAATGGGACTTCTGTGGAGCAGAAAAGGAAGATGATGTCCACTTACTTTTTAATTGCATTTATAGTAAAATGTTTGGATAGAATTAGAAGCCCTTCTTTGTAAATGCTTATGCATGAATGTTTATTTTTCTGAGAAAGATGTATTTTTCTATTTTGATAGAGAAAGATTACCACCAAATGTGATCTTCATCTCTGATTATGGGGAAGTGCCATATACACAAACAGAAAGGGGCTAAAGGAAAACCCAGTCTTTTGTTATTTCAGATAGAAAAAACAGCGTGTGCTGGTTAGGTAGATTTTGAAATTGGTTTAAGCTGGTCCTTTTGCTGGTTTATGCTTGTCACATGCTGGCAAAGGACCAGCATAAACCAGCAAAAGGACCATCTTAAACCAGCAAAGGATCAGCTTAAACCAGCATTAACAAGCAAAGGACCAGCATCCCGGCTTCAAAACCTACCTAACCAGCATATGCTTTCTTTTCAGCAGGGCTGTTTATTTTGAAATGAAATGCAATAAAACAGTTTGTTCTTATATCACAAAAAATAAATGCAGAGTCATTTGAATCCGACAAGTCAGGCGCTCCCAGTAAATTTCCTTGGCTCCTCTTTGGCGGTGATGTCATTGAGTGGACAGGAATCCGAAGCAGAAAAATAAACAAGTGCTGCATTTGCCAAACCATTACATCACAATCACAAGATTACCACCATTGTTGGGCTAAAACAGGGGCAACAGCACCTCAAACATGGGACATTTCATATCTGGAGCTTGCGATGACAAAAAGAACAGAAATGCAAATACAATTAAAGAGCTATTAGGTATTTTCAAACAGTTTTTATGCACAGCCAAACACACATTTTATCTCTATAAAACCTTTATTGGACACATAAAGTTACAATGCGCATTAATAGCACACTTCTACTGTGACAAAGTAATAACTTAAGTGTTTGTCTAACAATGCATCCACACCACTAGGTGTCAGTATATATATCTGAAGATGACTTATCATTCAGTGAAAAAAAAGCATTTACTGAGAACACCTGCATATAATTCTAATGTGGTAGTTATTCTATTTTTGACCATGGTAAATATACTGTAGAGCAATAGTTACCACAGTGAGTCACATAAAAATAACCTGTTTTGAAGAAAATGAAAATGTTTGACCATTCAGAACTCCCTGCCATCATGTCTAGGTAAGTGTTCCCCTAGTGTTGCAATGTTTAGACATTTCTAGAGTGTTCTAGGAGGTTTTAATGTTGTTGTTATATGGTCTCTAAGGTGTTGCTAAGCATTTTGTGAGGTGAGGTGAGTGGTTTTTCATTTGTTGTAATCCAGTTGCAAGTTTTAGGGTGGTCTGGATGGTTGCCAGGGTATTAATGACCTGAAAAGAACCTGCTCCGAGTTCACTCCTTCAATGTAAATCTATTATTTCAGATGTCAGTACTTTCCAGACCAAGATACAAGAAGTTCAGGATGAGATCACCAGGACCTCTTTTAATATTACAAAAGTGTTTTAAATCCTAGTATTAGTCATGATGCACCTGTTTATCTTTCCCTAAATATGTTTTAATAAGTGTTTGTGTGTGTGTCCAGAGTTGCTGAGCTGACTAAGAATGGTAGTCAGTTTTGTAGTTATATCTTAGCAAAGTATTGCAACAAGTTTAGAGCACAGCGAATTCTTGTAACTTCCTTTCGTAACATTTTGTTCCCGCATTCACATACACATAACCTTTTGAATCGTAAATGAAGACTTCCTATTTCAGTGTTAAGAGATACTGATGCTTCACTGTAATCCATGTCATGTAGTTCAGCTGGCACATACAGTAGTTGTCCTCTCTTGTATCATGCGCACTCAGTGTTAAACCTAATCCAGTTACCGCAAAAACAGTAATAGATCACTTCCTATACAGTACATGTCATACGTCATGCCACTGGCTGTCGGCCAGTGTTTTAGCCTTACAATGATGACCTCACTGTCCGTGTTTTAAATCTGTCATTCCATTCAGAATCCTATGCAAGTTTCTCCCATGCCACCTTTTTTAATTTTCTTCTCGTATATTAAATTAAGTTCTCATTTGAATGTAAGAAATGATGACTGAACAATGAAGAAAGTATAGGTACAGTGTTTAACACGTATGAAAGGCTGATCTTGAAAATGACTAGGCTGGATGTGTCATACTGTTGTCTGCTCTTGACCCTGTTCACTTTAGATCCCATTACTTCGCCGACTGACCCTGACCCCTGTCCAGATTAACTTACTCTCAATGCTGGACCGATAGCCAAGCACGTTGTGCACATACTCAGAGAGGAGCGCATGCCTACGTTCAGGTACGGGTACACTGAGAATGTCGCATGCAAATTGTGTACGTGACACTTTCAAATACCAACCAGAAGACCAACCTACGTGCACTGAATCAAGCAGCTCAAACTAAAGCTCCTACCACTAAGCTCTAGATAGACAGATAGATCGATGGGTAGATAGATAGAATTATGTACATACGCAATTAAAAATAAAGGTGCTTATATACAATAGAAGAACCTTTTTGGTTCCATAAAGAACCTTTAACATCTGGAGAACCTTTCTGTTTTACACAAGGTTATTTGCAGTGGGAAAAAAGTTATTTTTAGATTAGAGATGGTTTTTGTGAAACCAAAAATAGTTTATATATTTGGACACACATTTTATGTTGCTGATATCACCAGTGTGTTCCTTTTATTCTCAGAATGTATCAAACTGTTAATTTGGCCACTCCTAACATTCCTGCTATCTCTGATAGATTTGTTTTGTCTTCAAAGTCTAAGAATTGTCTGTTTTACTTGTACAGAGAACTCTTTTGACTGCAGGATGTGGGTTCACAGCAACAGCTTTCAAAAGCAAATGGCAAGAATCAACTTCAGAACTTTTACCTGATTAATTGATGTAGAAATAACTAAAGAATAGCCCACATCTGTCCATGAAATGGCTTTTTAGTCAATTACTTATGGTCCCTTGAAAAAGGAGGGAGAGCAGTAATTCCTGAACCTTTCATCCAATTGTGATGTGAATACTCCCAAGATCAGAGTGTGTAGTTCAGGCCTACATTCATTATATAACGGCAACTTGAATATGTTTTGGTCAGCAGCTTAAGTTAAAAAAAAAAAAAAAAAATATATATATATATATATATATATTGTGCCTGGATGTAAATACTGTAAACAGACAATAGATACATAGACAGACAGACTTTGTCACAATACTCAAAGTACTTAAGCTGCAGTGACATGGCCACTTTGTTTAACCTTGACCAAAGTAGAGTTACTTGTGTGCATGTGTATGTTTATGGAGTCTTTGAATATACAAACGGAGTAATCAGCCTACTTGGAAATCGGTCAATAACTCTATGACTCTTTAATACATGTGATGGCCGGTTAAGGGTGATTTGCAGGGTGTGACAGAGTTTACATAAAAGCTGTGGGTAAAGTACATTTAACCCTTTAAATCGCTGTTTAACATTTCCAAATATTTTGAAATGGTCTGAAAGTGCACATTCAGACATAATTATGTAAACGTTCCTAAAATATTAATTAAAAATATATATACGTTCATTAGACAAATGAAGATACTGGTCAGACAGACAGCACGTGACAGAAATTCGTCTTCCATTTATGGTCCTACACCTGCACAGAATCATAGAGGGAACTGTGTATAAACGCAGGGTGTGTAGTGTGTGGGAAATGTCACGAGGAAACGTGTAACAGTTTATACAAGTTCAAGGTGATGAAATTTGTTGTCTGAAGGTGAAAGATAAGTTAGTCCTAAGAAGACAGTCCAGACATTAATCTGTCTCTGCGCCAGTGAACATATTATATCCGTCACACTATAAATCGTACTACGCAATGCAACGAGTAAAATGCAAAGCTTCAGTAGTCAGGGTATCCTCAAAGAATTCGTGACTGTTTTATCCTCATACAGGATGGACCGAAAATCACATATAATAGTGTTATATCACATTGATATGGCATAGTGAGTCATTTTCCTGGCTGTGATGACTCAGTGGTCATGCGCGCTAAACACTCGTGCTCGCGCTTCCTGTCTTTCCTGTTGAATTCTGAAGGAAATATTGACCTCTAGTGGACTCGTGATGCCATTTTGGATTTCAATTTAACCGTATATGTTTCATATATGGCTAAATTTCTGTATTTTTAGTGTTTAGAGTAAATGTCAGTGAATTTGTAGTCTGTGTTGCTTGAGAATAAAACTCATTTTAACAAAACAATTTGTATGTCCTCCAGTATTATAATACCTTTTTTTGTAGCTGATGTGAGCAAACAAACAGTATAAAGCAACATTTGGTGTGACATAATGCAGTGATAGTCATGGTTAGGTTATGATTTATAACTTAACTTTGTTCTGAAAAATCACACTAATAATTTGTCCCATAGATCTCACTCAAGGTTTATGGCTCTTCTGTAGCACAGTTTAGTTTATTCAACAATAAGGTTTTAATTTTTCATGCACTGTAAAATAATCATACATATAACAAGAAAGGATCACATACGAAAACATTTCTAGATGTCTCAAAAGAAAATATAATGCTGACTATACAGAAAACAACATAATTTTGTAATAAAGAACCTACATATGTTCAGTTTTTGCACCACAAATTAATTTCCAAGAATTCATATATAACTTTGTACAATTCAAGAACATAGAACTTAACCGATCAGTAACTTGGAAGTTTGCTACACAATTAAATTTTGTCACTATTCACACCACTATACAAGGCCTTCAGAATTCAGTATGGAACACATAATAAAATAGATGATTATTAAAGATATGAACTTCACAGCACATTCATTCGAATAAAACGCATATAATAAATTTCATTATGCACAAACGAACACAAGTATATGGTATGGTAATACTTTACCTAATACCTTAAAAAAATCATCACAATATGAGCTGTACATTAAGTACAGCTTTAAATATCCAATTCTGCACCATTATAACATACATATATCTCCCTCAAACTGACCAGCAAATAAATTATTCTAAATCTTTTCTACTTTTGCAATTATTTTAGTCTTTAACGCTCATATTTAGTAATGTCTGCATTGTGCAGTTTATATTTTCTTCAATTTTTTTGCTCGTTTGTTCATTAAAAATAAAAGGATTACAATTCTGCATTTCCGTACATTGTGCATTTGAACAGTAGTGGTGGAGATTTTTCTGTTACAACGTTAAACCAGCAGGAGGCGACAAGCCTTATTCAGTTCAACTCGTTTACAAATGATTAATACAGAGAAGAAAAAAAATGTTTTTGATAGTTTTGCTAGTTCACGGTTTTTGCAAGTACATCATAATAACAATATACATCTTATATAATATAATTTGACACAACCGTGTCTTTTATGTGCTAACTATAGCATTAAATGAGGTTGACTAGAGGCTGATATGTTATTCAGGTGAGTGTTTGCCTATTAGTATGGCCTTTTTCACAGTATTTGCACAAGTGTCTGTTTGTCTTTGAGTCAGGGGCTCTTAAGACGGGTCATGGCGGGGTTGATGAAGGAGAAGTTGTTGAACATGGTCTGGTCCACACTGTTGATCATGATACAGTCCGTGACGGAAAGTCGAGGCTTCTCGTTTATGAACTCCTTATCGAAATTACTACAGTCACTTGCTGATTTCTGTAAACGGATAGTTAGTGTGTCAGTCAAAGGTCAAGTTTGTTCCAAAATCTAATGATCTGCTTGCCTTGCTGTTTACCCTATCTCAAATGAAGCCTCAAAAGTTCTTCTGAAATTATCTTTATCATCGTAATCATTGCTCAATAACTTGGCACACCACAAAAAGCACAGTCAACATTAGCATGTTGCTAACATCCTAATGTTTCAACAACACTCTTAAACTCGTTTTGAGCGTTATCCCATAAAATTATCACTACCCAAAAATGTCATCGTTTCAGTAGTGACAAAAGGAAACACACAATCCTCATATTTGAGGGAAATAAACAAAATGATTGTACAGTTATGCATTTGTTTGTATTTTATGTTTAAAAGGTTATCTAGGTACAGGCTGGAATACACTACGTGACTTTTCAAATCTGAACAGATGTTTAAAACACCAGGCTTAAGGAGCTCGTTAGGTTTAGGAATGGAGCAAAATCTTTTATGGCAGTGCTGAACTTACCACAGTAGGCCTGAAGGGTGGCTCCACCTGTCGTTTCTCTAGTGTGTTCCAGTCCATGTCTGCAAAGAACGCATGCAGTCGTATATTTCCCTTCACACCCAGCCTTCGCTCTGGTTCACGGACAAATAGCTAGAACCATACAGAAAACCCAAATATAACAAATCGAGTCTCACAAATCAGAGTAAAGCATTCCTCGATTTAATATTAACTCTGACATACCTTTACAAGAATGTCCCGTGCATCTCTAGTTAACCAGCGTGGATAGCACGGGTCATCTGTTCGAATCGACTGAAACAGCTCTTCCTCGTCATGGCCGTGAAATGGGGACTGACCAATCAACATCTCATAAAGAAGGACACCAAATGACCACCAGTCTACAGAAGTCCCATACTTCTGCCCAAGCAGAATCTGTGAAACATACAGCGTACATTTTTAAAAATTAATCTTTCAGTGCAATCACTTTTTAAATGTAAACAATTAAAAATAATAGGCAATATATTAAGTGAAGTAAATGTGGTAGCGATCCTCACCTCGGGAGCGATGTAGTCTGGTGTTCCACAGAAGGTGCACGTTCTAGCTTCTCCGAATATGTTCTCTTTACACATGCCGAAGTCTGCGATCTTGATGTGACCATCGATGTCTAGCAAAATGTTATCCAGCTTAAGATCTCTGTGGAGGCACAATATGCATATGTTGAAATATCTGTCTATCAACACACCTTTATCTCATATGTTAAAGCAATTGTTCACCCAAACATGAAATTCTGTTATTATTTACTAACCCTTGAGTAGGAAAGGAAGAAGTTAGTAACCAGGCTGTTTTTGTCACCTTTAAATTCCGTAGTAGGAAAAAAAAAATACTATGGAAGTCAAAGGTGACCCTTATTTTTTTTCTTTCAAAATATCTTCCTTTGTGTTCAGCAGAACAAAGAAATTCATACAGGTTTGGAACTACTTGAGGGTGAGTATATAATGACAGAATTTACATTTTTTTGGGTGAACTGTTCCTTTAGGTAAAATAGTTCACACAGTAGTGTATACCTGTACACTATGCCTTTAGAATGTAGAAACTGCAGCCCACAAACGATCTCAGCTGCATAGAACCTATCATCAGAGAGAATAGAGGAGGTGTAAGAGAGTGAAACCCTGAGAAAAAGGAGTAGGCAGAGTCTCTGCTTTTAAAATGTGTTTGTGGGGGCTGCATATGAGTCTCACGTGGACCGTGGGAGGTCAAATCTGTGGCAGGCCTGGATGTGGAACATTAAGTCGCCCCCATTTAAGTACTCCATCACAAAGAAAAGATTTTCCTTTAGAGACCAATACAAAAAAAAGATCATTTCAGATTACTTTAGTATGTGAGAGTGACTCAGTGTGTCATGGGGTGGGCGGAATGTCCAGAATCTTATATTGTAGTATTTCAGGGCTATTACTGAAAATCATACACCCCTCACATTTTTGTAAATATTTTATTATATCTTTTGAAGGGACAACGCTAAAGATATGAAACTCTGATAAAATGTAAAGTAATCAGTGTACAGCTTGTATAATGGTGTAAAGT
>JAUCMS010000079.1:12411251-12425454 GCA_032357445.1 Enteromius radiatus | reverse complement strand
ACATATACTAATGTGCCACAAACAGGAAGTTAATATCACCAACCATTCCCATTTTATTAAGGTGTATCCATATAAATAGCCCACCCTGGTGTATCCATATAAATGGCCCACCCTGTAGTTATTACTATAGTGTTTAATGAAAACTTTTGCCATTAACACACATTCGATTATTGAATCTGAATTCAATTTAAATTGAGAGATGCTGAATTTGAGAAGTCCTTAAATTAAACAGAAATTCTGAGAAATTGATCCTACTATAATTTTTGCATTGAAAAGGCGCATTGAACTAGCTTTTTTAAATTATGAACATGCATATATTTTTGCAGAACATATAATTCACTGCAGTTTCTAGCTGATGTAAACACTGGTGGCAGTAAAACAATAACTGTTTATTCCTTTTCACACAAATTATGATTATAAACTTGCTCTCAAGCTCACCTGGTAGATTTGTCCCATAAACCAAGAGTTGACAAAGAGCACAAATACTTAGAATAGCATGGAATGCATTTATCTCACAGTTGTTTTGATTACACTTGATTACAGACTTTCTGAAGGATTATTGATATTTATTTTGAAATTCTTGAAGAGACACACACAAGCTCATTTAATGACATTGCTATTTATGAGCAGTTATTGAGATACTAAACAGATCTTTGTCTTTCTTTATTTTGCATTTAGGTATGCTGTCTTTGCTCACTAAAATTCAAGTGCGCTTCTCAACTATGAGAAACATATCTTGATTATGGTCAGACACATAACTGGTGAAGCCGTGCAGCATACCTTTGAAATTATGTTGCCTGGCAACCATGAGAAGTGGCAGTTGTACAAATAGGTTCACAGTCAGACTCAATAGAAAACATTTAATGGTCATAATGTCACGCTTCATGAAAAATATATATTTAAAAAATCATTTCTATTATTTACGAAGTGCAATGAATGACTAATTTGTTTGTTCCCACTTTAACCAATTCTGCTGATGGGTTTGAATACACTCTCTCTGTGTGTGTGTGTATATATATATATATAGATAGATAGATACATACACATTAGGTCAGTGGGAAGTGGGAACAAACAAATTAATCATCCATTGCACTCCATAAATTATAGCAAATTTTTTTTTCCCCACATTTCATGAAGCATGACATTGTCCATTACGTGTTTTCTATTGAGTCTGAACCTGTTCATAAGCAACATCTAAAAGTGTTTGCCATAGAACTAAAGGTGAAGTTAAAGTAGAAATTAAATGTTAACTTCTATTATCTTCAGTAATTCTAATGAGTCCATCCCAGAAACATATTTTATGCAGTCACAGTATTCAGATGCTGAACGGCTAATGCAAAGTATCCTGTAGTGTTGTACATATATTATGTAATTAATAGACGTACAGTCAAATGTCTGTGCCAAACAAAAACTTTGAGAAATGTTCATGGAAAAAAAAAACGAAACAAAAGCCCTCTAATGGTTATGTAATATCACCACGTTTTAGCCTTGACCGACATCTGAGTTTGTGAGTGGGTTGCGCTGTAAATAGGCCACATTACGTTGCCTAATGTTTCCTGGAAATGATGTTGATATTGGGGTGAAGTAGTTCACATTTGTTTCAGATTCTCTGGAAAACATACAAATAAACTATGCAAGCTACTATTTTTAATATTATGGGTTAAATACAAAATCTGTAAAAGGTATCTGTGACACCCTGTCGATTAACCACAGAAAAAAATCACAGCCTCGGCTCTCAGTTTGAAAACATTCAGTAATGCATTTGCAATGAAAGTCTATGATAAATAAAATTGCATAAAAATACACTTCTGCTTCTTTAAAAAAAGGTTATTAACTATTAGTCTCAGCCTAAGACATCACGCCCACTGAACGTTGGCTAAACGTCTGATACATATGGTACACTTTTCTGGAAACACTTCAGCAGTGTCGAAGTCGTCATCTGATTGGTTGAATTGTATCAGATTTGATTGGTTGTTTGACATGCCGGTCAAACGGCCTTATGGGCGGTCCTTGGCCAAAGAAAGCCGCTATGAATTATATATACATAAGACTATTTTAATAAAGCGCCCTTTTTATGGATATTTACAACCCGATCTCACTGCAATTCGTACATATTTTACGAGGTGGCTAATTTGTACGACCTCACTCGTATGAATTGTGCTAAATTGTACGTATTTTACAAGTTCGTATGATTTTGAACGAATGACCTATACCTAACCCCACCCCTAAACCTACCCGTCACAGGGTTTTAGACAAATCGTACAAAATCGTACGAGTGAGGTCGTACGAATTTGTACGAATTACCACAAATTTGGCACCTCTGTGTTGGTATTTACCAATTGAGTCAAAGTAATGGCCAGCTGGTACAGTTTTTATTTACTGGTCTTTTAAAAGTTGCCAATTTTGAGTTAATGCAATGTTTTAAGCACAATGATGATTGGAGACGACATTTCAACAGCAGTTAATCAAATTTTAATACATTCTATTCGTGATCAAGATGTCGTACAACAGAAGTAAAAAATATATCACTTTCAAACTCATTACAAACAAAAAATATATATAGAAAACATCCAATTTTGCATAGATCAAAAATGACATTTACATAGGCCATGACAAAAGGCAGCTCCTCAATAAATGTACTTGCCCTTGTATCGTAAAGAGAAACTAACGATGCGTTACACAAACAGCAGGCATTTTGCGAAAACGTACGCATTTATGTGTGTATGCACATTTCAGCATACTTACACAACGTACAGTATAACCACTCACACAATCATTTTATATCAAATATCAGTCTTGATATTAATAATATTCCCTAATTCAAAATGCCCGAGTTGCCAAATCTATTTTTTTCAGGTGTTAAATCGCCACTAACCTCCTAACAAACATTTATAAAAATAGTTTATCAGAACAAAATAAATATTACAAATATATTAGTTCACTTGTGAAGTTAATACTTCAAATATAATTTGCCATTATAAATATAATTTGGTCTTAAAAGACGAATAACATGTTTCAGATATTTCGGTAGTAAATTCATGGGCGGGAGGTTTTTCACAGCTGAACTGCCTTTTAGTTTAGACGTGTACTTATTTCCATGAAGGATGTCTACATACTAGACTTCTGGAACTCCAACCAAACCTAAACTTCCCCTATTTATTGGTTGGTTTGTCTTCACCACACTGATGAAAACAACGCCACTCTTAAAACATGAACAAAACGTTCTTAATAGTGGAAAAAAAAGAAGACCTGTTCACTGAAAGGTTCTTTGGGGAACCAGAAATGGTTCTTCTATGGCATCAGTGTGAAAACCCTCTTTTGGAACCTTTATTTTTAAGAGTGGAAGGTTTTTTAATGGCTTTAAAGAAGTTTTTGGTCTTGACCAGATGGTCATCCAGTTTAATCCTGTTTGACAAGGCTGGGAGACCAGGTAGACCAAAGCAAACCAGCTAAAACCTTCAGTGGTTTTCTACAGCAGGGAAAGCAGAAATTGTCATATTCCATGACTAAATCTCATTTTGAAAAAGAAAATCCATTCGGTATGAGGCAACCTGAGGTTTCCTGACGGATGGAATGATTCTTCACAACTCCTGAGTACAATATAGGTGTCTGTAGATTTACGTCCGTCAAAAATTTAGCTTAGTTAGCGAACTGGGAGTAGAAGGCCACTTTGACTCGCTCGATCTGATGACAGAGTTTGATGGCGGGGCCGAGCTTTAGGTCCATACATTCTTGGACTGTAGGAAGGGTCAGCAGCAACAGGGCCTGTCCATCAATGTCCTTGAGAAGGAAAGATGCATTGTTAGCATAAATATTAGATTTTTTTATTTTTTACCTGTTTTGCTTGTTCTTGTTGGCTTCAACCTGATGGGTGTATCTGTGTGCATTTGAAATTTGAGATTTCTATGCTGCCGTAGTCCAAGAACATTAGTAAATAAAGTAAAAAAGGGGCAATAAAAGCAATGCAATGACTGCACACTGATTAGCCTTCTAATATTAATAATAATTATGTCATAAGGTTAATGTTTTAAAATGTACAATTTAAGGCACACACACACACACATATATATATATATATATATATATATATATATTATTTATTAGTGTTATGCTATAAAATATAACATTAGTGGGTTATTTTGATTGTTAAAAAATAACAAAACAATTAAATAAAGCTAATACATGATAAAATAATATATAAAAATTTAAATTTTTGTCTTAAATATTTCAATTATTTTTTGTATTTTTTTTTTGTGTAGTATAAATTGATAAAATAAACATACTAATAAAACATAAGCAAATTTTGACCATTTAATCACTTATTTAAATATATCCTGTAACAATAATAATTATTTCCAAACTGATTTTTATATAAAAATGATAAATAACTAAAACAATCTTTAACTGTTTCATATTAGGAAAAAAAAAAATATATATATATATATATATTTGATGTCTGCATTATTAAAAGAAATTTAACAATCAGTCTTCGAGTATTTGAATTAAGAAATATAATAATCTCTGACTAACTTAAACACTGATTGGCCTTAATCTATATCCTTCAATATTTAGGCAAGGCAAGAGACTTTCACATGATCAATATTTGGTTACTGATCACCACTTACAAAGTCAGTTGTATAAAATCTAGTGATCAGGGTTGCCAGGTTTTCATAGCAAAACCTGCCCAATTGCTGCTCAAAACTAGCCCTTTTTTATTTCTGTTTTTTTTTTTTTGTTTGTTTGTTTGTTTTTTTTGGACTGGGTTCCCCTGATAAAATCACATTTCCGGGGCTAAATATCACGTTACTGGGGTCGCTTCAACCCACGGACATAAAAAACATCCTGCAGAAAGAGTTAAAGTAGCCGAATACGTTGGGTAAAACCGCAGACTTAGCAACACTGCTATTGATCATGGAGTGTCTCGTAGGCTATAACATACCTGCTCTTGGAATATCTTTGCTAGAGAGGCACAGTCTGTGGACGTGATGAAGTCAACCACATCAGAGACGCTCCATTCCAGAGGATTCGTCTCCAACACCAGACGATCTTCCTCTTCAAAACTCTCCGTCTACATTCACACACAAGCACAGTTCACCTTAACTTATGCAGTCTGTTATAGATGAAAGATATTGCATTCAGACAGTCGTTTACATATTAAGTCAATGTGGACGTGTTACCTTGGTGTTGGTGTTTTTGGCCGTCTGGTTCTGGCTGCAAGAAACTGAGCGTGTGGTTCTTCTGGGAGAGGATCTGTCTGTGGTTTCTGGCCCTGGATGGGTCGCCCTGCGCTGAAGAGCAGCGCGGCGCGGTGGTCTTCCTCTCCTCGGGACGTCTTTGAAGGACTCGGCAGAGACCTCCTCACGTGGTGAGCTGGAACTCACCTCACTGCCCCACTCCTCAAAATCATCATAGTAATAATCACTATCCTGTGAACAAACGGGAACAGTCTTTTACTAGATCTCGGGGGGGTCACATTTACCATTGCTTGGGTAAATTTCTTGGCCACAAATATAATTTTTGCCCAGTTCCACATTTTTTCTTACCAATGCTGCTTGGGTATTTTAAAGCGTCTTTATGTGAGTGGTGCTTTTTGCATCACTACGTCAAATTTTTTTTGTGGGGAAAAAACACAATATTTTGCTTTAACCGGGTTGGATGTGCAATAACATCAATAAATCTTTTTTTTTTTTTTTCAGGTTTTTGTAATGTTTATTTTTAACAGTTGACTGGTTTTGTCTTCACGTTGCACACTGAAACATAAAAAGTAATTCAGTGACAGAAAAAAAAATATTGAAAAATCCTTAGAATGGATAAATTTACTTGAAAACTAATTCTATCAAAAAAAAAAAAAAATATATATATTTATATATATATATTTTGAGTGAATATGTGTTGAATTAAATCTTGTTTTTTAACCCCACTTTTTTTTAGCAAATAACTCAAATTAAATATTCATGTTTGTAATGCATTATATATATTTCATAAATTATTTCAACCAATGCATTATAATCTGAAGCTCATTGTCATGTGTGAATTAATGCATTATATGTTACAATGTGATAGATAAGTATTATAATGTATGTAATACTGTAAAGCTGTGGTTACATATTAATATGATTATAATAATTAATATCATAACTAACGGATTAAAAATGCATTGTATATTAAATCGTACATTTTACATTATTTTTAGAATGTTTGGATATTTTACTGAAAAATAATTATTTTAATACATTTAATTTAAATAAGTATTTTATTATTTAAATAATTTTTCATTTAAAATATTTTTTAATTATTTAAATTATTTAATTTTAATACATTTTACTATTTAAATAATAATTAATTATTTTATTTAAAATAAAGAATTTCTGCAGTGCACTCCACCGACACAAAATCTAACTGGTCAAAGCACCTGCTTTGCATGGTTAATTAAACAAAATAGGTGGTTGGCTGTGATCACGCAACATATTACAACTATAATTATTATTATAATAACTACCATTATATTATAACATTCATATGCAAGATATGTTGTTGGAAACATACATACTTATGCACTTTTATGTGCACTTGCATTTGCTTGCTTTCAAGTGAGATGCGAGTGAATATTTCTGAGTGTGTGTTTTTGGTTTGGCAGACCTGAGGCGACTCTGTGGTGTGGTATCCCACAATAGAAGTGCGCCGTTTCTTCTGGACAAAGATGGCTTTGCGCTTCTTTCGGCGTCGTGCTGGTTTGGTCATGTCACCATCCTGTGCGTTCTCCCCTAAACTTGGGCGTCCAACTTTCCTCTTCTTGTAATATGCTACATCAAGCATAAATAAACACACAAACACACACAATCATTGACAGTTAGTGAGAGCTACGTGTGAGTTTGAGTGTATCCGTGTATCCGTTTCTGGAGAAAATAATACCTTTCTTTTGTGAAACATGTCATTTTAATTCCAAGTTAGAGCAAACATCACTTTCCATCGCCGTAGAGGAATAAAACACTCACTGTATTTGGTCTTGGTCTGACTGAAGCAGTTTTCAGGGCACTTGTCGGACACGATTGTTGGACCGAAAAGATTGGGACAACACTGAAGTCGCTCGCATACTCGACGACAAAACTCTGACACTTGATCTGCTGTTCGGACGATCCTCATGGTGGACCGATAGCTCTTCCCTTTGTATCTATATTAAAAAAAAAAAAAAAAGCAAATGTGTTTCCACCATCAGGAATATTATGAAAATGAAACATTTTAGATATTCGGATCACATACACTTGACTATGCTAATCAGCTGGCTTAAAATCGCATTATGCAAATGAAGGACCGCTTTCTGTTCATTATGAATGCACTTTAATTTTGTATGTTAGCTAATTCATCAGTAATATTTTTGCTTTTGGAATGATACACACTCAATATTATGGGAAAGTCTTTTTAATGATCAGGTAAAGAGAAATAATGGCCTGGTATCACAGTCGGGGCTTAGACTAAACCAGGATTATCCATAGTTTATATAGGACATTTAAGTATTTTTCTATAGAAGTGTCTCAGTACTGGTGTGTATCTTGAGACAAAACAAAGGCTCTGATGTATTTTGAGACCTATCAGTGCAAGTTTCTTTTAGATGAAACGGCTCAGACTTACATTTAGTCTGGGACTAGGTTTAAGGTAACCGAGGGAATAAGCTTAAGCCATCAGGCAAAAGTACGGAAAGCTTACGACTTATTCTCAGTATTGAGTTTATATATCTACCTTGCAAATTAACATTTCACAACTCTTTCTTGTGAGTTTGTATTTCGCAGTTTTGCCTTATGAACTCTGAGGAAAATGTACGATTTTGAGAATAGAAACATAACAGAAATAAAAATGAAAAAAGTCAGAATTTTGAGAAATCAACTCAAATCTTGTGAGTTAAATAATTACAAGGTATTAACTAAGAATTGTAAGATGAAAAAGTCAGAATTGCGAGATATAAACTTTTTGACAAGAAAAGAATTGTGAGAATTGCGACAGTTAAGACAATTGTAAGGAAAGTTGTGATTATTTCATTTATTTTTTTCTTTTTCTTTTTAATTATTATATAGAACGTGTCAAATTATTTGAATTGTTCCCAATCTTATATATAAATAATAATATTATTATTGTTCTAACGGCAAGTGTTCCCTTTATTTTTTGAGCAGTGTATATTTATATATTTTTTAAATTCTACAAATACAAAACCAAAAATTCTGTTATGGCCTGGTTTAGTCTGTCTACATTATAATTAGCTTTTTGTATGGTATATTGTCATATACACGTGAGTGTGTGTTCATACTTTGCTTTCAGGGTTTCCTCCTGACAGTTCCACTGTGGGTCTTCCACCATCTGCAGCTCTCTGAGCACACGGCCGGGTTTATACGCTGAGTTTATTAACATTGTCAGAATCTGTGAGAAAATAACAGCACTGTGAACACATCGTATGTAATGAATCACGTTACATAAATATCAACAAACATACAAACACACCTACACACAAACACATGTGCATATGCACCACAGCTAGTCAGCAACTATTCGTTTACTTCTAGAATTACTGTTTTAATGTAGGATCTACACTTTTGTGTAGTTTCATGTAAATTTTGAAAACCTAAAATATTATTTGCAACAAAAACTGTACCTCTTTAAGGACTACAGCACACTTTCCGGGCCCAACGGCCTTTGGTAACTCTGCGATTCGGCCTTTGTTGAGATACGGACCAGAAAAACAGCGGTGGTTGATGAAGAGCTGAGAGCAACAGTATTTTCCATTCACCAAACCTAGATATTAGCACAATTTTGGCACTAGTGTAAACAATGTTTATATGACATGAATTAAAATGGTATTATTGGTAGAATATTTAGTAAACCTGTATCCATGGATGAGCACAGGTTAAGAGGGGCATCTTGAGGCTGTGAGGGGGCCAACCTTTAAAAAAAAAAAAAAAAAAAAAAAATATATATATATATATATATCAATGTATTGCAATCCTGTACTACAGAAATGATCAAACAGAAAAATACAGCATTAACATATCTTCAAAGCAAGTAGCAGATGAGTCACATGCATGACACGTTTATGTTAAAAGTCCCACAGTTTCTAGCAACATCGACAAACACAAAGGCTCATGGTAGAGAAGTCTGAGTATATGTACTCACTGTTTCTCAGGCTGAACAACAGCAATCTTCTTCTGAGGCAAACCTGAAATACCGTACAAAAACATGACTCACTGGGGAAAATAGGGACATTTCTCTGAAAGGATTTTTCTTTGTTCTTTGAAAATGCCATGAAATTATGAAAAGTCTTTTTTTGGTTTACAGTGTCAGATATGTAAAAGTGAGAGCTGTTATTACTGTATTACTCTATTACCGTCCACGACAACAGGGTCTTATTAAAGTTGTCTCGCTCTACAGGTTGGTAAAATATTTTCACATACCCGTAAATATTTTCACATGACATTGTATTCATCATCAGAGAATTTCCATGAATTTTCCGGTCTTACTAAAAATTGCATTTTAATATCAATATTTTTCCCCTTATAACTCACAATTCTTAGTTAAAAAAAAGTTAGTCATAATTATGAGATTAAAAAGTATCATTTTTATTTAGTGGCGGAAACGGGCTTCAACATTTTTTTTTTCTCCCTACATTGTTATATCGTAGCTTTATGCAAAAATGAATAATGTGAAACGATTAATTGCGATTAATCACATACAGAATAAAAGTTTTTTAAAATATGTTTGATATGTGTTCTATGTATATTATTATGTATATATACATAGGCACACATACAGTATATGTTCTGAAAATATTTAAATGTATTCACAAGTCTATATTTGTATTCATAAAATATATATTAATTATATTTAATATATAAACAACATACATTTCTGTAATATATACATGCATGTGTATTTATATATACATAATAAATATATACAGCACACATACACATATTATGTCAACAACACAAATTTTTAATCATGATTAATTGTTTGACAGCACTAGCCAAATTTTTTGTTGTTGTTGTTTTTAATATGTACACACACACACACACACACTTTTTCAATCAATATGCAAAATTGTCACAAATCTTGGGTAAATCTGGGGTAATTATGGGATGTGAAAAAGAACTGTTATTTTTTTAGCAAAAGACTAAACTGCATATTCAGTATTTAAATTCAGTTTTTTTTTTATTTTTTATTAATATCTATAGTATGACCTTTTTAAAGCCTGGAAATTGCAATTTAAAATTGTTAAACAAGTTGTTCATGATCGTCAGAACCCTGAAATACTTTCCAACTGGGTCGTCTGTAATATAATTATGAATAAACAAATAAATATAAATATATTTTATTAAATTAAATATTTAGGTACTGATATCTATTTGAAAATCTTTTTAAAATGTATATTATATTTTCTAATAGCATATTTTAAAATAAATAACAGAATTATGCCTTTTTAACATTTTAATTTTAACAACTGAAACCGATTTTCACGCAAACATGGCTAAAAAATCCAAATATGTTGCAGCATTTAAATACATCATCTTTTTTTATAGAGTAAAGTCAGATTAAAAGCATATGTTGTGGTCACAGACATATAAGAACCCAGCAGCAGTTGACACTCACAGACTGTCTTTAGTGAATGTGTTAGCGGATAGCCGTTAGCTTCACACCAGCCCACAGGGAAGATATTCATACTCTCAACATCCACTATGCAATCTGGTTGTGGCTTATTCAGACCTTAAAAACAAAGACGGAGAGCAGAGGTGAAAACCGTGTCAACAACATGTCAGTGTGCCTCGAGAGATTCTATTAAATAATACGCAAAGAAGGTCAACATACAGTATGTGCTCTGTTTATTCCTACCTTCCAGTCTGAGCCAGAGAAGCCGACCTTTGACCTGAGTGATGCGAGCGACGCAGAGTTCGGAAGGCTGGAGTGGATTCACAGCTTCAAGCCACATATCCTTACAGAAGCCCCTGCTCTGAGACGCCTGAACACACACAACGCAGAAAAAAAAATAGGTCAGTGGAGAAAGCTCCATGTGTCCAATTATATAAAACTATGCATATCACAATAGTTACAAACATACTGGATAACGAGGGAGAAACAATAGTTGTTTTTTGTTACACAAACTTTTTAATGAATTCTTTGAATTAATGGCAAACAGATTTATATGGCTTATCACCATTTACATGATAATTGGTGCAAAATAAACAAGAAAAAAGCCTGCGGTCACAGCTTTTGTCTTGAATTCCTGTATAATTAGTGGAATTTGATGGGCTGATTGGTCCTCAGTGTTTTAACTGTGAGTCTCTAGTAACATGATACAGAACATTAATTAATGTCATTAATTAAAGTTTACATGTCAGAGATCTGCAGAAAATCTGAGACAAAATATGTTGATCTAATGAAAATATATATGTTTTATGTAAAATTTCTTATTCAGTACAGTACTAATTCAAAATCCCTATTATTTTGGTTATATATATATATACAGGTTATTTTTTAGCTAATTTTGGTTGTCACACTGTAGGACACACATGCACACACATACATATGGTACATATTGCCCTTACACAATTTTTTTTTTATTTTTATGTATGTACTTATATACTGTTTAACCATAAAAATCCAAAAAACTATATATATATGTAAGTGATGTCAAAAGATTGTTTACACAATATCGGTGTGTGTGTGTGTGTTGATTGATATATTGATATATTATATAAATTGTATGAATATAAACATGTAAATATTTTCTAAATATATATTGTGTGTGTGTGTGTGTGTGTGTGTGTGTACTGTATATATATATACACACAATATATATTTAGAAAATATTTACATGTTTATATTCATACAATTTATATAATATATCAATATATTTAATATATAAACAACATATTGTTCTTAAAAATACACATGCATGTGTGTCTATTTATGTATAAGAATACAATACACATTTATTATGTAAACAAAAACTTTTATTTTGGATGCGATTAATTGCTTGACAGCACTACTTTATATACTGTAGATGTATAAGGAAATGTATCCTTTGCCAGGAAGTCATCATAGTTTCTATTTCCTGGCTATGTTATTCAACTTTGAACTTTAAGAGGAACGGGAAATACAAAAGGGGAGGGGTATAAAAAAAAACCAAAAAAAAAAAAACCAATCTTTTGGCACCTTGTATGTCAATGTGACCAACATCGCAATGGGGAAACCCAGCAGTTGGCACACCGTCATCAGACTTTATCTATTTTTTAGAAGAAATCCCCAAAGCCTTGTTCAGCCACCATCAAACCACACACACGCTCATCTAAAGCTGTTCTCGGGAGGGGGAGGGGGGAGAAGTCGAGAGAAAGTGTCTTACATTTGGGAAACACACATCTGGAGCAGCTTCAGCGCTAGTGTGTTTGAGATAGTCTGCCCAGTCGAAGTCCTGTGACTCAAAACCTGACAGAAAATGAGACGGCAAAAAAAACAGGTGACAGAGAGAGAAGATAAGGAGGCAGATCGACTTAGAGAAAATATAGATTTGATTGTACTCTATCTTTTGTACTCTACATTTGTTTCTTCTAGCCTTGATTATTTTTTTATATATTGGTATATTTTTGATTACTATTATTATTATTAGTAGTAGTAGTAGTAATATCGATTGCTTTATAGAAATAAAAAATAAAATATTATAAAAATAGGTAATCTGTCATTATATTTGTATTATATTAATTATAATAATTTTCATATTTATTTAATAATTTGTTTGTTTGTTTTTTGTGTATTTTATATTTTAATTTCATTTATAAATACAATCCCTTATAAAAAAAAATAATTTGCTGTTTTTTTTTTATTCATTTAAATCACAAATTTAATATGCTTCCTTATTCTTTTAGATATTTTATATATACTTTATATATGCAAGTCAAAATAAGCATGTTTTATATTTTTATACTGAATGACAATTTAACATTATGTAATGAGAGGTAATGTTATTAGATTTTAATACTTTTTTTAGTATTTTATTTATTCCATTATTATTATTTTGAATGTTTTTCTTTTTTTTTTTTCCTTTCTGTCACCATCACACCCACCTTGTGGCCTCTCCAGTCCAACACCATTCTTCAGACACCACTGCACTGGCAGGATGCCCGGAGAATCAGCATAACACACCACACGAGTGGGCGTGGCTTCAGCTGTGAGGTCATCGACTGTGATCTGAAAGTAGTATTCATTATAGACCTGCAGAACAGAGAGACGAGTGTGAGACAGAGAATGATGTCAGGGTAGGTGGCTAAGTAATTATAACCTCTAGCATAATAACCCTTCATCTAGTGTGTGTGTGAGAAAGCATACTTTAGTTACAGACACAGGGCAGATGTGGAAGGGTTCCTTGGGTGACACCATTTCAAGCTTCATTCCTGCTCTGAAGGAGTGTGTGCTCGGGTCAGCGTGATCCTGAAACACACACACATACAGATATCAGTCGTGACATTTATCAAGAGCTTTTGTGTTTGTATCTTTTCACAAAAACACACCTTGAAGACCTCCAGTGGAAGGGGACTTTGCAAGGCTTCAGTTGTGGCTTCATCTAAAGCTTCAGTCCATTCTGAGCTGCTCCTCAAATCGCACAGATCTGAAAGAGAGAGACCGAAACATAAACTCATTCATCCATCTATCAATCTGTTTATTCACCCAACTGTTCATCCATCCATCCACACATGCATTCATCTACCATCCTCCCACCACCCATCCTCCCATCCTTCTGTACCACTATTATCCATCCATAATTCTGTTTTTCTATCCATCCATCCATCATATTATACTTCTGTCATCTATTCATCCATCCATCCATCCATAAATCCATCATATTATACTTCTGTCATCATCCATAATTCTGTCCATCCATCCATCCATAATTCTGTATTTATATTCATCCATAATTCTGTATTTCTATCCATCCATCCATCATATACTCCTGTCATCATCCATAATTCTGTATTTCCATCCATCCATCCTCCTGTCATCCATCCATCCATACTTCTGTCATCCCTTCATAATTCTGTATTTCTATCCATCCATCCTCCTGTCATCATCCATCCATACTTCTGTCATCCATTCATAATTCTGTATTTCCATCCATCCATCCTCCTGTCATCATCCATCCATATTCCTGTCATCCATCCATAATTCTGTA
>JAUCMS010000079.1:12371489-12411053 GCA_032357445.1 Enteromius radiatus | reverse complement strand
TTTTGGATGCGATTAATCGCGATTAATCATTGCCCAGCACTAATATATATATATATATATATATATATATATATATACACACACACATCCATATGTCAATACTTCCACCCATCCATCCTTCTTTACTTTTGTCATCCATGCATAATTCTGTATTTCTGTCTATTCATCTTTCTGTTTTTCCATCCATCCATTCATCCTTCCATCCATCATTCTGTACTTCTATCATCCATCCATCATTCTATATTTCTATCCATCTATCCATCCATCTGCACTTCTATTTATACATCCAATATTCTGTAGTTCTCCCATCCATCCATCCATCCATCTATCTGTACTTCCATACTCCTATCCATCCATCAACCATTCTGAACATCCACCCATCTAAAAAGCTATGTGATATTTAAGCGATGCAAACACTTTGCTTCTGAGAAATGTTGTTAAACTAATTCCTTTGCTATTTGTGGCATGTCTACCTCTCAACAGTGCTAAAGAAGCCACAGCAGATGGAGTCAATCACACGCTCCCGATCACTCTTTCTTCTCAAAATAACTGCTTCTGAACAGTCATCAATACAAATTCTAAAGCAACACTTTTGAACATGTACGTAGAAGCTTGAAAAATGTCTTGTGATAAACATGTAAGTTGAATAACTGCATTCTGACTGCCCACTGAATTCATTCAATTGAATACACCTGCATTACTGCAGAACCACTGTGCTGTGGGTGTGCATTCAGTTATCCCTTATACATTACATAAGCATATCTGACAGAAAAGGCAAGATCATAAGAGAACATGTCTGAACAAGTTTTTGAATTTATTTGCAAGGTTTCCTTGAGGGAAATGTAAATTCATATCCATGATAATTAGAGTGTGGAAGCCAGACAGGCTGCACATAGAACTTGGCAATTGTGCAATGGAAAAATTTGCATATGGGAGGGGAAGCCTCGAGAAAAATGCATGACCATGAAAAAAAAGCATGACTGCTTCAGCTCAAAACTTTGAATGAATATTTCAGAGGAAGAAAAAAGCAGAGGGCATGGTTCATGTAATAAAATTCAATTTATATTATTTTAGATTTACATTGTCTACATTTATTTTAATTAAACTTAATAATGCAATGGATTTTATTTGTAAAGATCAAATATAGCTTCATACTCTCACCTGTGGGTGGTTTCAATGATAGGTTATTCTCTTTGGCCCAGCCCAGGGGGCGGAGCCTGGTGTCAAGGTAGAACATCCACATGTCGTAGGCTGAATCATTTAATCCAACATAGTTGAGGCATAAACGTCCGCCGACGTTACACTGGACTCGTGCCGCCCAGTACACACTGGGTTCAAAGGCATCACGCACCTCCAAAATACAGCCTACTACTATCAGATCCACTGTGTTTTTACCTCTTAAAGGCTAAGATAAGAGAAAAAGAGAGACAAATAAATAATAATGTTCATTTAAGTCATTTAAACCAATTTTACTCAATCTTTTGTTAATGTACTGCTATTTAGGTGTGATATAGGTAAGGTTTTTACTTGATGTGATTGCTATAAGAGATATAAGATTACTATAACATGGTTCAATCTGTTTATATGTTAATTTCAGGCTTTTCTCTTGTTGATGAATGATCGAAGGAATATCCTGTTTATGATATACAGTAATACTAATATCAGTGTTGAGGCAATAAAAGCATGTTTTTACGTATGTTAGCTAAATGTAACTAACCAACCTTTACACAAATGTTGTTAAAGCGGCTGGTTAAGATATAGTAAAACATTAGTAAACCTTTAATAGTTTCAACTTTAGATCGAGTACTGCAAAAACATGAACAAATGATTAATGCGTGATTTGTAAAGATGTGTAAACAGGGTGAATTCAGATAATTTGGGCACATTTTCCATCAAAATGGCTGCTCATAAAGATGCATAAACTGTGAATAGTTTCTATTTTGGATTGGGTAGGCTACTGAAAAAAACATAATTTATAAATGATTTGTTAAGAAATAGAAGTATACACAACAAATGAAGACCAAATATACTTTTACAAACTGAGTTAATAAATATGTTTACATACATAGTTTTTAAAGATTTAAAAAATGTATTAATGAAGCTTTTAATCATCAACTATTTGTCAGAATTGAAAGTTCAATGACATTTCTAAGCATTTCAGTTTGCATTTTAATCATTAGATAATGTTTAATAAGTAAACATTAACAATTTTTCCAGCTGTGTACATATATATTAACTAATGATCTGTTAAGCATTCTATAATGTTTGTTAATGATTAATGAAAGTTATTATAATGTTACCAGTATTTAAAAATTAATTAAATCAGTTTAAAAAAAGCCAGACATTAGGTGTGTAATTCAAGCTTTATCTGTGTTTTTTTTCATGACTACTATTGTCTTGCTATCACAATGACAGGAAATTCTGTTTTGTTGCACAACCCTGTCACATGATCTTTTACATTACATTCATCATGATGAATTAAATACGCCATCTATCCTGATTAAGTCCCATTCCATTTTTCCTTTCACCATTATTCAACTGGTGGGTTACTGCCCAAAAGTAGTAATAAGCACAATTGTGGTGTTTTGTCACTTATCTATGAATTATGTTTGGTTCATGTGCTGTTGATTAGCTATTTATGGGTTTTTTGATAAGTGTTAATGCTAACAACACAAGCTTTTGCAAGCTTAAATGGTTAGTTCACCCAAAAACAAAAATTCTGTCATTAATTACTCCAAGCTCACGAGACCTTTGTTCATCTTCGGAACATAAATTAAGATATTATTGATGAGATTAGAGAGGCATCTGACCCTCCATAGACAGCAGGGAAGAAGAATGGTGGAGTAAATTTGTTATTTTTGTTTTCTTTGCGCAAAAAAAAGTATCCTCCTAGTGTCGCAAAACTGAGGTTGAGCCACTGATGTCACATGTTTTCACTACGTTTCTGAACCTAGGATCATTTCAGTTGTGTTGCTGTCTATGGAGGGTCAGATGCCTCTCCAATTTCATCAAAAATGTCTTCATTTGTGTTCCGAAGGTGAACAAAGGTCTTACGGGTTTGAAACGACATGAGGGTGAGTAATTAATGACAGAATGAAAATTTTTGGGTGAACTACACCTTTAAAAATATGTAAACATACACACACATCTCATTCTCACCCCTTCAAGCAGGTTTGCCGGTGCCGTCCGTGAACCTGTGAGCTCTTTGATGAGGAACTCAGTCCAGTCACTGTACTTCTCTTTAATAGCTGGAAAAAGATCAAGAAAGAAGAGGTGTGATTAATTTGACAATAATGTGACAATTCCACTCTTTTGCTTCTGTGTTGGTGTATGGCTTTTCTCGTTTATATACATAGAAAGCCTATTAAATGCAAGTGTCTATTTTAATGTTTCAAATAACTTTTATATTTATTTATTCATCGCGATTTAGCATAACATCTTGTAAAAATAAAACAACATTACTAACTGCCTTTTGGCATTAAAATAGTACTGTCAGGATTTACGCAGGCATAAATTAGCACAGCACCTGACTATTAAATATACATTTGTAGGAGTTTCCCTTTCAAGTGCCAAATTTATGTGATGAGAGTATTAAAAGGAATCACGCAACGCAATTTACTAACGGCTGTCAACATATCATTTAATGCTTAAACTATTTTGCCCTTGAAATTGCTGCATTTGTTGTTGCTAGGTATAAAAGAGGTATATATTTTTTTTTTCCACACTAGATAATTTATTTGGAAAGCCAGAAGAACGCGTTTTTACATACCCAAACATATCCTTGGCTAATTTGCGCTGCTCTTTGGTAGGTCGTGTTATTATGTAAATAAAATGCTGCGTTTGTTTAATTTGCGCATTATGAGTAAAACCACCTTGAAGAATTTTCACACACAGTTTGGGATTGTGCTATTTTGGCGTTTAGTAAAACTAAATTGTTTTAAATTTGAAATGATTAAAAAGTTGTTGCTGTCAAATGGGTAAAACCTAGTGATTTAAAAGGATACCGTCAAAGATTTAAAATAAGAATTCATTAATAATTTTGGGCTTGACTGTGATGCTTAAATATAGTCTTTTAATATCATCTAATAATTATTGTTCTAAATATGCCTAAATATTTTCTGTGAATAACGGAAAAATGTCATTATTCTTTACTTATTTTTGACTAAATAAACCGGATGCATTTTAATGTTTGAAAAAAGTTGCTCTTTTCCAACAGTATCCATCCACAGATTTATGAATGTGCCATTTAATAGATTTCCTCTCTCACACATCTTCCTACATCCTGCCGCATGGTATCAGCCACATAAAATATTCATATATGCATTACGAATGTATATAACGAGAAGTCAGTTCCTGCATTTAAGCATGCACACAGGCCTAAACATCCTGCTTTCTGCATAATTGTACACACAGTACCTCCGCAGAGAGAGGGGCTAGTTAGTTACATGTTACAGAAGCACAACAACACATTAATCATGACGCGTTGTGCACCGTTCGCACAAAACTGTACGTTAGCATCAGCTGAATTCACATTACTGAAGTTCTCAGTGTGGTTGTGTTAACTTGACTCTGAGAGCCAAATACTGTCTCTGCCCTGTTACGTCATGACTGCTTCACTCAATAACACATGATACCACTCACGAGGGTGTGATCTCTGCCCTGACGGAGGATTTGAGTAAACAAAGACAGAGTGAGAGAAAGAGAGATAGACAGGCCAACAATTGGAATTATTTATTTTTTTTGTATGCATAAAACCATAAAGTAAATTCCATACCAGCTTTTTTTTTAAATATATAATAGTAAACAACAAAATAAAAATTAATGTATTTGATTTGTTTCCATTAAATAGCTACTGGATAATTCCTAAAATAAAAATTTACCTGAAAGGCAACACTGCATAAGGTTTTTGGAGAATTTATTGTGATAAAATTATTATATATTTATTACACATACAATTAAATTACTTTAGAAGTGGTGTTTGAAACACATTTTACTTCTGCATGCAACATTTTAGTTCATTTCAAATTTTGCTATTAAAAACCATTAACTATGACTTTTCCCTCAATAAACTCTGAATTTGCTATGCATTAATAGTTAGTAAAATAGTTGTTAAGTTTAGGTATTAGGTAGGATTAGGGATGTAGATGCTCATGCAGAATATGTGCTTTATAAGTAGTAATAAATAGCCAATATGTTAATAATAGGCATGCTAATAAGCAACTAGTTAGTAGTGGAAATTGGTAGCTACACTAAAGTGTTACCCCTTTTTAAAAAATAAGCTAAAAAAAAAGCTAAACAGCTGGTTTTGTAAAGTCTTTTTAGAGTCTAAGCAAGTTAGCAGTTATTCCATGATAATTAAGATTAAATTGGAGCAACTCCATCTTTTGCAGTGTGTTTGAAAGTGTCGTCTGGTCTGTCTCTGTATCTGTCTGTCTTGATGTTTTACAGACAGGAATAGAGCAACTATTTTTACAGACAGACCTCAATTTGTCACCACACTTTTTTTAATAACAGAAGCTCAGTCATCAGAGACTCTGGCCATTTCCATTTAAACAGGACATAATATTATTTATTTTCCTCTTTTATCTAGCACTGCTTGCCTTCTAACTGTCTACTAACTACAGCCAACACAACAACTGTGATTAGTTTGTAAAATATATATCTTGGGGTAAATATATCATGCTTTGGTAAAACTTTAGAATTAGGAAAACAGTACATTTTTAATTTGCTGCTTATTAATAGTTAGTGCGGTAGTTTAGTTTAAGTATTGTGTAGGATTAGTAAGGTCATGTAAAATAAGGCATTAATATGTGCTTAATTAGCACTAATAAATGGCTAATATTCTAATAATATGCATGCTAATAAACAGTTACTTTTGTGTAACATTTGAATTCATACTAAGATTATAATTGTTTTTCAGGAGAAACATCTGACATTTGCTTCATTTATTATTATTGTTTTGCAGAAGTAACAAAGTCATAAGATCTCGTTTGGTATTTTTATTACTTATGGGATTATGACTATGACTACAAAAGACTTTGTAGATATAAATATTGTAAAGTTATTTTACTTCAGATCCATCGTGGCTCTTTTTCTGTTGTTTGTTTTGCCTGCGCCGACTTGTTCGGATCAAATAAATGAATGCACAATTTACAACGACTCAAAGAGACACACGAGCCGCTTTGCATTTCCTCTGTTCTGCACTAGGGAGTCTCTATGCAAATATTCATTTTGCAAAAGCAGATTTGCATATCTTCCAACAACTCTTCTGCAAGCAGCGGTGCCAGATTTAAAGAGTTTCCCTGCTAGTGTAATCAGAGCAATTATTCAAGAGAGGAAGGGAAACAAAATGCTGTTTGTTAAAGGGAGAGCAGCGACTGGTACAGTAGAAACAACCTGTCCTGTGTGTCTGAAGTGGATAACACCATTTCCTGTTTGCCTGCCAACCGCTAGGACATCCAAGTTACTATTTTTAACAGCAAAAAGGTCATTGCTTAATCAGGTTAACTCAAGGATATTTGACTTGTTTGCATTTTTAGGATAATTACAAAAGCTATTATTATAGCAAATAAAAAAAACTGTTATTATTATTAATAAAAACTATTATTAAGCATGTTTTATTTTTCATAACATTGAAAGGCAAAATTTTCTTATCTTTTTTTAAATTCAGTAGATAGAATATATAAATAAATAAATAAAAGATACATATACAATTTTATTTAAATATTTTACTATATATAGTAAAAATTAATTTATTATATTTTATTGTAATTATTTTGCTTATACACAGAGAATTATAAACTGTATATAGTGTATATGTATATGCATGTGTACTGTTTATATTATATATATATATAAACTAAATACACACATACAGAAAATATTTTCAAATTATTTGCATGTATATACATTTATATATTGTATATTATATAAAAAATATATGTAATATTTAAACAGCATTTCTCTTATCTATACTGTATGTATTTGTATTTATATATTTATATATACGTAATAAATATACACACATATAGCCATATTATGTAAACAAAAACTGACAGCACTAATATATATATATATATATATATATATATATATGCACGTAAAGTTTATATGTATACATATACATACAGTATAAGAAATTACAAATATGATTACTGGATACTGAAAAACATTGTATTGACTGTAACATGAATATGAACATGAGATCTATTCCATTTAAAGACACATAAACATGGAATTGCATGGAATTTGACAATCAGATCTGACAGAAATATGTTAGTATATGTGTATAAGTGTAACTGTGAATCACCACGGTATTTACCTAAATTATTGTAGTATAAAAGACCAACAATAATGTAATTCAGGCCAAATAGTTACAATAAGAAAAAGTTGAAGGTTTGAGTGTGTGTGTGTGTGTGAATGAGTGCTTGTAGCAGAATGCTGCTGTGTCTCAGCGTGTAATCTCTGCAGCACAAGTGTGTACGCTAATCGCTTAAGTAGCGCCAGAACGGGAGTGTGCGGCCGTTGCCATGCCAACAACCCCCCAGCGTCTAAGCACTCTACTCAGGCCGTGTGTTCGACACTCTTCAGTGGAACGGGATCATTTCATCACATTAGCTCATGACAATCAAATTCAACACATACATACGCGATTAACCCTGCAGCTTTTTTATTCGGTCTGGGTGTGTGCGCGTTTAGTAGTTTAGTAATTTCTCCAGAAACTATTTTCCTTGTTAGCTGATGTCAGCAAATCCCTCTTAGTTTCCAAGTATTCCTCTTTCTTAGCTTTTGGCCGTTGCACAATTCAAAATATTTATACTGCAGTGCATGCTGCCCATACGGGCACGTGCCCAAATGCCCATATGGTTAATCTGGCATACTACTGTAAGCCTATGTCAGTGTTGAGTTTTCAAACTCCTCCTTACTTTATGCCAAATGCGCTTCTAAAGCAGTTGTGTTCTTAAAATAATTTTTTTTATGATGCTCGATTGCATTAACTGGTTCTTCCAACAATGGAAATGGGGCACTGTGCTAAAATACTTCAATAAAATAACTTCTTAAAGGGGTAATATACTCAAAAATGTATCATTTATTTTGACGAATATTGGTAACCAGACAGTTGACGGTAGCCATTGACTTCTATGGCTACCATCAGCAGTTTCCTTAGCAAAATTCTTTGTGTTCAGCAGACAAATAGTGAATAGTTTGAAAAAAAAAACTTGACTACTACTATTTAAATGCAATTAAAAATAATAGTATTATTTAGGTTTCTAGTATTTTGTTTGTCATTAGTGCGGATTCTGTTCATCCTTTCTTTAAAAAGATCGATAAAAATAACTTCGGTAACGCTTTAGAATAAGTAACTATTAACTACGACTTTTCTTAATTTGCTGCTTATTAATAGTTAGTGCGGTAGTTTTTCAATTTGGGTACTGGGTAGAATTAGGGATGTAGAATAAGGCATTAATATGTGCTTAATTAGCACTAATAAATGGCTAATATTCTAAAAAATATGCATGCTAATAAGCAACTAATAGGTGTAACTGTAAAATAAAGTGTTACCGCAATTTTTATTTAGTAGTGCCATAACTAAATGAACCTGTTCACAGGCTAACTTTTACTGTATGTCGACACTTTCATCACGTCCTAGTCTAAATGAACGGAGAAGCAAATGAGCACTTATTTAAAAAATAGTCAAATTTAAACAAATGATCTTTTTATGAAACCTTGTTCACCCAGTTCTTGGTATCATGTGGCGTCTCCTTGAGAATCAATGACCGCTTGCAGCCTTTTGTAACTGTTGTGTATGAGTTCCTCAATTGTCCTGAGTGCCAACGCTGAATCTCAAAATCATAAAGTCTCTGTGGGGAAGAAATCAAATGTGCAGAGCATGCTGGGAAACCAACGAACTTACTGGACCTGGAGGCTTTTTGTCGAGAACAGTGGGCAGCTTCACTACTCAGGAGAAACCCACACACAACTATCACAAAAGACTATAAACAGAAAAGGAGAACCTAATATATGAGCATTTACACAGAAGTGTCAACAAAAACTTCTAAACTGTTATCATTTATGAATTTTATGTTCTTATTAAAAAAAAAAAATGGAAATATGTTGCCAATTTTGCATTTTAAACTTACGAACAGAGTTTATTGCAACTAAAATAAGTTAAAATAAAAATAAAATAAAAATAAATATTACATAAAAATCTGAAATTAAAATTAGAAATGTTGCCTTGGCAAGTTTAAGTGCACTAAATCTTTAAAAAACTAGTAATAATAATAATAATGATAATTAATTAATAAAATAAGATTAATGGAAATAGTTCAATGAAATAGTAAAAAAATACAAACATAACAATTACTAAATCTAAATTTAAAATCCAAAGTATTAAAATAAAAACTGATATGTTTATTTAAAATATAAATACATTATAGAATAATACTAAAATAAGGGAAGCATGCAGTCAGCCACTATTAAAAGGTTGTTTTTATATTGATTGTTTATATCATTAAAATTGGGTATTTAATTTGTTGCGTAACCTATTTTTAAATGTAAATTACCATTTTGGTGGCATTCATCTAACACTGTTTTACACTGCCTCGGAAACAGAAAGAATGCGCAAAATGTGTTTCACATAGCATGATATCCGTGCAAACACCAACAGAAGCATGCCAGGCTAAGTAGCTTTACATATGACCTCCGGAGTTGCCTTAAACTTTGGCCGTCTCAGCTACACAAATGCATGCAAATACGCAAGCTCTGGCGCTGACACTACCATGACGTTCACACCTCTCACACACACACTCTCGTTCATACTCGCATTATCTAATACGCAGGGCTGAGCAAACAAGCATAAGGAACAAGGAAGAAAGATAAACAGAAAATACTGGAGGAATTAAACGAAAGACATTGTTAGAAAGAACAGGAATTCTGGAGGATGTCTGAGAAAGATGAAGCGAGAGATAAAGGAAGAGACCCAGAAAAACAGATAACGCATGCGTCTGAGACGTGGGCGTAGATTTGGGTATATGTGGGATGACATGTATCTACCAAAGGTGAAGGACTAGTTTACAAAAAAAAAAAAAGGAAAATTCTGTCACCGTTTACTCACCCTTTATAACAATAACCTACAGCATACTTCCTTCCGTGAAACACAAAAGGGGAAATTAAAGAAAGAAAAAAATTGCTAGTTGCTCTTTCATGCATGTACAATGAATTGGTACTAAAATACATATAAACTGTAAAAATAATAATAATAATAAAAAAAGTATGAACTACTACTACTACCCTAACTTTGTATGTGAACGATTAATTTTTCTATTCACAACGGAAGGCAAAAACGCAGAAAGTCGAGCCTGGTGCAAATCTTCATTTTTATTTTATTTTTATTTTTTTAAAAAGATCCCACTTTATATTAAGTGTCCCTAATACCTGTGTACTTCCATAGTAATTAGATGTGTATGTAGTATGTAACCACCGTGTAATATTTCTTTTAACTTCACACAACCCTCAGAATGGTGTGTGTGTGAGTACAAATGTGTAACAGGATGTTGGTAGCACCACTTTTTTGGTAATGAAAATGCAAATGTGTAACAGGACTAACAGCACTTTTTGGTAAATAAAGAGTTACACTTTATATTAAATAGACAGTTTAGCATGTAATTACTCTGATGTTACACAGCAGCGGGCAGTAAGTTAGGCTTTACATATAAATTGTGGTTGGTGTCCAGAATGTTACACTTTATATTAAGTGGGCAGTTCCTGAGGAGTTACCATGTGTATATACACTGGTATTACATAGGTGCACCAACTCCACCCACTTTACATATCCCTAAATCCTGATCACCCCCTGTTCCAGTTACTCTTATACATACTGCTGTCACAGTACACTGTGGTTACATGCTACATTCTACATAGGTACTATGTAAGTACACGGGTATTAGTGACACTTAATATAAAGTGGGACCCAAAAAAATGTATTTGATCAACCGAATCAATAAGAATAGTAAAGAGAACTTAAAATAAAAAGAAGGCTTTCCTCATTAAAGAAAGAAAAAAAGAAGCTTGAAGTTGTTATGGAAAACTCTTCAGGGTTTCTCATTTTATAGATTGTAAGTTTATTATTATTAGTTTTTAAAGCAACTATTAACAGTGTAGTTTTTGTTCAGTGTGAAAGGAGAACCACGTTTTCATGTTCCCCCCTGATTTTAAAGACTAAATAATTTTAGTGACTTTAAATCTCTTAAAATGTTCATTAAAGTTGTATCTAACATAATATTTATCAAGTATAAAATATTAATAACTACGTTTTGGATGAGCAAAACGATGAGTAAAGTATTTCTTTAAATATACAAATACCGACATACAGTACTTGTACGGATCATATTCTCCTTCTAAATAACTGTTTAGCTAGAACAGGCAATATCATACAGTGAAAACATGGTTTTGTTTATTGGATTTGAAACCAAACCTATGCCCTTGGTCTGAGAGAAAAGAGGACAGACAGAGAGAGAGAGAGAGAGAGAGAGAAGTAGGCTCGGCTTACCTGCTCTGAGGTAAACGTTATCTGAGAAATAAACAGACAGGAACAAAGATGACCAACAAATACACACTGACTAAGCATGCACACTCACACGCACTCATAAAGGTATGCATACAAACAAAACACTACTTGTAGCGCAAATTAAACATGGTAAAACAAACAGTATTCCTGGCTGAGCCTACACACTTTTTTTTAATTAAGCTTCTGTACACGCCATAAAACCTAATTAATGGTGTTTACTTGCATTTGCACAAGTCATTTAATTTAGTTATATATCTTCTGGCACAAACTTTGCTAATGTAAATGGGTCATGATGACAGTAGTTTTCCATAAACCATTTGATGAAATGCTTAATATCACTTATGTAAATTACAATATTACACTGTACCCATTCTTCATCGGCAAAATGATTCAAATGTGTTGTGATTTTAAACCCTTAATCATTTTAAAGACCTCATTTCAGACCAGGTGTGTTAGCTTTGAGGCTAATACGCTAATGTAAACACAACAAAATACATCTTTTTAACATTTTAAATGTTTGTTAAAAAAAATAAATATGTTAAAAAGATCTCTAGGATTAAAATAAACCTTATATTATAAAACATCAACCTCCCATAACAAGTTGCAAATTATGGTTTATTGTTGGTGCTAATTTTAATACATTACCTATTTTAGTTTTATTTGCCTCTTTCTTTGAGAAGGAAGTGGCTTTGCGTGGTTTACTTGGCTGTGATGTAAACTAAAAGGCTATTGGCTGTTATATAAGAAGGGGGGCGGGGTGCTGTTGTATGTCCTGCCCCAACTTCCTGTTACAGTGCATCAACACAATAACAGTCAAACCATTTTAATGGGTTCTTTAGAAAGGCCTGCATTTTTGGACTGCAGTGCCATTTCAGTGACTATTTCAACCACTAACAGAGCTTTCTTTGCAACCCAATCTTGTTTCAGAGTTTGTTGTTGATGGTGTCACACTGCATCTTATCTTAGAAATGCAAACACAGATTTTATCTATTTCTTCTGAAAACACACATACACTCAAAAAACAGACTGATTGCTTAACAGTAACGTCAGCTCTTAATTAAAAAAAAAGAAAGAAAAATAGACAGAAACACTTTATAATAACTACACACTATGAATCATTAGTTAAGCATTAGTTAATAGTCAGTTCATCTTTTATAAAGCATTGTTCCAACATCATTAGTAAGCAGTTATATAAATTCTATAAATACATCTATAAATGTCTTGATTTATAAGCATATCTAAATGTATAAAGAGATTTAAAGGCTCAGTTATGAAAAAATAAACAAACACACCACAGAGAGATACAGAACTATTCATTTTTTTTTAAATTATAAACTGATCATTAATAAAGTATGAAAATACAATTATTAAACAACAATTGAACAAGGCATTTATAAATGCGCTTGTAAGCTGTTAACAATATTGGAATAATGGTTTATAAAGGATGAAATGCGTATTTACTAATGCTTAACTAATCATTCATTGTGTGTATTATAAAGTGTTACCAGTGCACTTTATTACTATTTTATGTAATGTTCCAGATTAAATACATTAAAGGGTTAGTTCACCCAAAAATTTAAATTCTGTCATTAATTACTCACCCTCATTTCGTTTCAAACCCCTAAGACCTATGTTCACCTTCGGAACACAAATTAAGATATTTTGGATGAAATTGGAGAGCCATCTGACCCTCCATAGACAGCAACACAACTGAAATAATCCCAGATCCAGAAAGGTAGTGAAAAAAAGCAGTCCATATGACATCAGTGGCTCACCTTCAGTTTTTCAACGTTAGGAAAAACCTTTTTTTACGCAAAAATAACATAATTTAGTCTGCCATTCTTCTCCCATGACTTACGCCTTCCGCTTTTTTCAAGAGTATTACAGCTCATGCATATGCTTTTCTCTAGATGTAAACAACTTCAAACAGTATTCTCCTAGTGTCGCAAAATTGAAGTTGAGCCACTGATGTCACATGGACTGTTTTACCAATGTTTTACTACCTTTCTGGACCTGGATCATTTCAGTTGTATTGCTGTCAATGGAGGGTCAGATAGCTCTCTGATATCAAATATATCTTAATTTGTGTTGTGTTAATTAATAAACGAAGGTTTTACAGGTTTGGAACGACATGAGGGTGAGTAATTAACGACTTTTTAAATTTTTTGGGTGAACTATCCGTTCAAATGGATTTGCTTTACATACGTTTTTCAAACTGAGGTGAAATTAAAAGTATTTTCAGTAGCAACTGACAGCATTCCACAAATGGTTCCCATTATGCTGAATTTTATGCTATGCATACTGTATTGCATAACCTGAATATTTCTTTAATATGCATAATGGAAGAATACATTAAACAGACATTTGAAATTCAAATGATAAAATCCTGAAGTCATAATTTCCCCATGATAGGCATCTAAGCGAAAAGCGAGAAAATGGACCGTCAGCTAGTCATTATCGCAAAATAAATCCCTTCAAGATGATCTATGCATAAATAAAATGTTAAGCTTATATTATGTTTCAGAGAGGAAAGTTTGGAATGGCACGAGGGTGAATAAATGATGACTATCCCTTCATCCACTGTGGTTATAAAATATTCAGAAAAATTTATTAAATTTATTTATTCCTGTGTAAGCCAACTACAGTCAAACTACAGTAAAACTCTGCATTCTTTTTATTATAATGAAATATTCTGACACAACTGGGATCAGCGTTGTCTGTTATTGCTGCTTGACCTTTCAGGAATGCGCTTGACAACAGAACACTTTGTTCAACAGATTACTTTTCTGGTTCAAAACCTTTTCTGCCAAAAATAATATTTTCTAATATGGGTAAAACAGGTATGGTCAGATTCTTCTAGCCATTTAAAAAAAAAAAAAAAGCTCTTCAAAACCAGAAAAAAAAGAATGATGGTCATTCTCTGAGGTGTGGAGTGGTTCAAAAAGATAATGAGATTGTCAAACACGAGTAAATCCACCAACTGATGTTTTTAGATGTCTTTGCAGAGGTCATCAAACTTGATATGAAAGAGTTCTGACTTCTTACAAATACATTCTTTGTTAGGAAGAGTCCAAGCTTTATAGTGATTGGGTGTTGAGAGCGTATGCTCCGGTGCGAATATGCTAGTCTTGCGAGAACCAAGATTTGTTAACAGCAAAGGAAAACCAGTCTCTTCTTTACTCCTCACTCCTCTTTGGTCTCTTCTATGTGCTTTTGCATGTGCTGCTTCATACCAGAGCTTACACTGTTATATATATATATAATGTATATAATTGACAATGGGCTTCATGTCATGGGCGCATCACCACCTCGTGTACTATTGTTGACACACCTCATGACATTGATCAAATGATAAAAAAACGCTATTGTGAGTAGGATTCTTTCTTCCCCATCTCATCGAATGCCTTTTGGTAATTCAAAAACGTCACTTTAGACCTCGTAACGAAGGCTTGAGCCATTGATAGCAGACTAATGCAGCGAGCACGTGAATTACCTCCGAGTCTGTGCAACTCTCAAAAGTGTTCGGCAAGTAGTGAAACTTCATTTTCTTCACTAACAGCGCCGTTGTTACCTCGCTCATGAGAAGTCAAGTTATTTTTAAGATGATGTTACAGATAAAGCTAACAACATGAGCGCATATGTTAATGTGTGTGCAATGTGTGCAACAAACCACGTGCGTTTCCCTGAAAATAACTGAACACGTTCGTTGTTCGTCAGCCAATCAGATTCAAGCATTCAACTGCCCTGTAGTATAAGTGACTTTATTAGACACTTGCACTAACATTATATAAAAAATCAAGCTATAATGGAGCTGGTTTTTGACCAGCAAATGGTGGAGGTCCATGTTTTATCTGTCATTAGAGCGGCCACATCTGAAGTGCATCGCATTATGCTTTCATCAACTTACAGGTTATAACTTTCATTATTAATTCTTTCTTGTCATTTAATCCACTTGGCCATGATCTCATGATATTTAAAGTATATTTAAAATGTACAAAAGTATATTGATTTAAACTTGAAGGCAAAAGCAAAGACTCTTCTCCACTCTTCAAACACACAAAAAACATTAGTCTTTACAGATATAGTGTTTTAGTGAAGAAAACACAGTACTTATTCAGTTATTTATTCTCCAGACACTTGGCATTTTTCTTGCCTTTATCAACCCCCCGGAGCCATGTGGAGCTATTTTTACAATGGATAGATAGACTTTTCCGGACTTCAAAATCTCAACCCATTCATTTCCATTATAAATCTCGGAAGAGCCAGGGAAGTTATTAGTGTAACTCTGATTGTATTTAGCTGAAAGAATGAAGACTCATATATATTATACTTCTAGGATGGCTTACACCAAAAACTTAAACTGTAGTTACCCAGGATTCAAACCGGAGCTTCTGGCCTCTCAAGTACATCTCTGTACTCCAAGAACTACCGAAAAATCCTACCATCTAAGAAAACCCATACATATGAATCTGGATATGTGTGATGCTAACGTTCAAAAGAATTTGTTTTCAAATATCCCAGCATATTAATATTGTTTTAAGTCATAACACGATATTCCTCAAGTGATTGCAAAAAAGGAATAAAAGGTTCCAGTGTTCATATCTTTTGGAAACTGGAGTGATATGTACTTACTGGAACGTATTTCCTGTCTCGCTAAAACGTGCATATCAAGCTATTTTTATGCCATGAGACCAGGTATATAAATAGCAAGTGATAACAATATAAATTTGACTCTTCATCATTGCTGTTTTGGGGCAAACACTGAAAATCCAGGTTAAAGTTCATGAAGAAATGATATGGTGTATTGCGTAACACTGATAACCTGCTTCCAGTACAGTGCTCACTCACTCATTTTGGAGGACTGTGTGTATATTTCAATACAATTTTTGCATTGTTTGTTTGCATAAGTATTTAAAGTCTCGGTTTTGTTATTTGAACAAACAAGGTGGACTGCTCTACATAGTGAGAATAACTCTGTGCGTGTGCGTCATTTGCTTAGACAGGAAGGACTGTTTTAACATGAGCTTTATTTGTGTTTGAATAGACATGTATCTCTGAAGGTGGGTTGGTTGGTCTTACCTTCAGGTGGCTGAAGCGTTTTGTTGTTCTGAGCGCACCAGCCGACAGGATGAAGTTTGGCTGTCATGACGTCGCACCAGAAGTCAGCCTTGCGGTCGTCGCCATAGCCACAGTAGCGTAACAATAGCAACTGACCACATGTGGTTATAATGGTGGCAACCCAATATGTATCCAGACTGCCCTTATTTGCTACTTCAAGCTTCATTCCAGGCTGAAAACTGCTCTGAAGACTGAGCTCCACCTGTAAAGGTTCAGTCAGGTGTTAGTATGATGTATTACGACTTTGCTGTATTCTTCCATGAAGGATACATGGGCTTATTGATGGCCTCAAAACACTAATAACCAAACTGCTGATATTACATTCTTGAGTAGTGATCAGCTTTAGCCTAAAGTTAAACGTCACACCTCCTATTTTGTTAATGCGCTCGATCCTCAGGACCTGATTTGACATTAGACATACCAAACAACCCAACACAGTACCAAATCTAACCTGTATTTCGTGTTTTCTGGGTGGTATTTTTAAGCTTACTCATGATTTTGAAGTGAAACATGTTACACAACGTACACATGTTGGAATCAGTCTAGTTTTTACAAAACGCCATTTACAGAATCAACAACAAAATATATGTGCACTGAAAAGCATTTGGGGTATGTAAGATTTGATCATATTTTTGAAGTCTCTCACGCTTACCAAAGGTTGGATTGATTCTAAAAATAAAGTAAAAACGGTAAAAAAAAAAAAAAAAAATTACAATTACAAATAATTTACTCTTAAGTTAGATTTTCAGCAGCCATTACTCCATTCTTCATTGTATAGAAAATTATGCAAATTTATCCTCAATATTATCCCCAAATATTTGAACGCTAGTATGTATATACTGTTACAAAATAATTCTATTTTGAATAAATTAATGGATATATGTGGAACAAAGTATCATAGGGTACAATAAACTAATTAATTATATTAAATAAAGAAAAAATGTAACAGAAAAACACTTTTAGAAACACTTTTAGCTGTCACTAGGGTGGCACCTTTTCAAAAGGTACACTTTTGAACATATTAGTTTCAAATATGACTTTTAAGGTACAAACATGTACCTTTTGAAAAGTTACCGCCCCGGTGACAGCTTTGGTACCTTTATTTCTGAGAGTGCACCATTAGTAAATCAGCATATCAGGATGATTTCTGAAGGATCATGTGAAGTTGAAGACTGGAGTGTTTTACTGTATATTTGTTTAAATAAATGCAGCCTTGGTGAGCATAAGAGACTTTTTTTAATAAAAGATTTAAAATCTTACTGATCCCAGTTTGGGTAGGTTGTGTGTGTGTGTGTGTGTGTATACATATAAATTAGCTATCAAATAATTAATGATTCACAATCAAATCCAAAATAAAAGTTTTTACGTTTGTATACAGTGTGTGTACATATATAATTTTTATTTTGGATGCGATTTAACATTTGACAGCACTAATATACATGTATACATAAGCACACGCACACACAGAGTGAGACATTCTGTCTGTGTGTTCTCACATGTCTGAATGAAGTGTGAGGGGCAGCAGTGGCTCCAGTTTCTTCTAGGTACTTATCCCAGTTAAAATCCACCTCCTCCTCTACACAATCCATGCCTGGTAAGAAAGAGAGACACAGTTAAGAAAGAATCTATGTATTTTTATAGTTATGTATACGGACGAGTCATATTCTGTTCACACACATAAAGGCCAATGTTTCTAACCAGCTCCATTTCACGCATCATTGTGTTCCAAAATGTGTCCCAATGCAGTTTTAACTCATGTATGCGTTGCATTTTCACAACAGCCACAAGGAGATCTATAATGAGTAAACTTCCTCTGTGGTCAGTTTTCTGTTCTAGTACTCTCACAATCCAGTTAATTCATTGTAATCAAATTCTGCTCAACATTTTGGTCTTTTCATATTTCGTTTTATACAAAAAAGAGATGTTAGTTAAAATAATGTGGTTGGTTTATTAGTCTCACCTGCATCTACTTATAGTATGTGTCTAGCTTTAAAGAAAATGATCTACAAATGACTGTCAATACAAAAGACTCTGATAACAAAAACGCAAGTGTGACAAATGCCAGCATTCCTGTCACTCCCACATCTCTCTCTCTCTCTCTCTCTTCTGCTAACTATAACTAGTCCAATGACATTATTATATTAATAAATACACCAAAAATTTATGTCATGAGTCATCAGCTGTTTCAAATAGAAAAAATCTAATGTGTTTTTCCATTGCTGAGGGAAATAAGGACTTGTTCAATTAGAAAGAAATTCTCTAGAAGATTGGAGATAAAAACCCTCATTCATCTAAAACCCAGGACAGGAAGTGTTCAACACTTTTTGCATAATTTCGCAATTCCATTCATTTATATTTTACCAGATTAACGTTAAGAATCGAACACTAAAACTAAAAATAAGGTTACAACATCTTTATTCTTTCAAAAAAGCAACACAACAGTACGCAATTTACGAATTAATTCGTACAAATTCATACGACCTCGCTATTATGAATTTTTACGATTTATCTTAAACCCAGTGATTCGTACAAATTCAAACAAATCGGCAACTCGGAAAATATGTACGTTTTAGCACAAATTGAATTCGTACAAATTAGCCACCAAATAAAAGATTTTTTTTACGAATTGCTGTGAGATCGGGCTGAAAAAAGATGCTAACTTCTCACAAGCTACACTCTGTTGCTCTCGTCTTGAAATCAAAAATTGTATTCGCTTCGTTGTTTATTCACATCAAATCATACAGTAGCTACAAAACAAAGCTACATAACAAAGAGAACTTCAAACAAGAAGGCTGAGTAAACAAATAGACCATTTTGCAGTTTTATTTCATATAATCTAAACTGGCGTAAAGGACTGTTCTGTTCTCTTATTGGTTGTCTCCAGCGTGTGAAAAGCTGATGATTGCATCATTCAAACCCTGATGTCTTCAAAAATAGATTGTTCTGGTCTACTTCTACTGCTTTGAAGTCAAGTAGCCAAGCAATGCTTTAACACTTTTAACATCTTGCTATTTCCTTGAATTTAGAAAAAAATGAAGACTAAACATGCCTTGTTTGCTCATTTTTGGTTTGCTTATAACTAGTGCATCACATAGGTTCCTAATGAATACACAATTCATTAAAAAATAAAGCTTCCATTTGGGACTAAAGATTGTTGTGTTTTTTTTTTTGTTTTAAGGCCTTTTTTTATTCTCTAGTTCTGTCCTGGAGTTTTAAAGAAGTCAGAAACCAACATGTTAGTCCAAAGAACTTTTTCCATCATTCCAGTCCTTTGAAGAAAACTGATTCTTCAAACACCACAGAAGAAAACTGATTCTTCATAAGAAAAAAAAAAAAACATATCTGAAGGTGCTCTTTTTGGAGTGAAGAGCAATAAATAATGCATACATTGTGACACTAAAGTATTTTTTTTCTTCTGGTTTCGGATGGAACTAAGAATGAGAAGTGCACTTTAACACCAAAACCACTTCCGTGCATATGACTCACTCAATATTTGCCATGATGGCAGTGCATTGTTATGTGTGTGCTTTTTTTGTGTGTTATAAACACAGCAGACCAATTCCATAAATAAAAAAAACATATATTTTGGTTCTTTCACTCATTTCTGGCGGTGTTCCACACTAACCCGGATGAGAATCAAAGCCTTAATTGTCACCGTGACTTAAAATATGTGGGTTTTAAGGTCTTCTGTTCCCAGTTCATGGGAATTTGCATCCAAAGTGCTGTCACATCGTTGTGAATTACAAAAGGCAATTTAATGATGAGAGGTTAGTTTTCTTATTTCATATTTCATATTCATTGCTGCTGTCATTTGGATGTCTTGATTGCGGTTCAGCCAACGCTTTTGTGCCCCATGGGAGGAAGGACACCTCCAGATTGAAGATGTTGGATTAAAGTGAATTATCGAGCCTAATCTATAATGTGGGCTGTTTCAGAGTAAATCCCGATTTTAGGCAGGCCGTGCTATCGATTAGCTCATATTGAGCCAGATGCCCTCTCTCGCTCTCGCTCTAATCCTGGACTTGTTAAACTGTGGAAGGGGAATTAAAGGATTATCGGAGCACAATGTAGCATTGCTTTTCTTATTAAAATAAATGGCTCTGGCCTTTTTCAATCTGAGACGCATTTAATAATCCATTTTAATCACCCAACTAGGAGAGAGGAATTGTTAAGGGTAGCTGCGTGTTCATCAGTCTGATGTTTAGTTTAAGACCTTGCAATACATTTATTTGTGATCACAAGGAATATATTTGTATTAATAGCCAAAAATACATGGGTCAAAATGACCTTAAGACAAAAATCAAAGACTTTCCTCCTGTAAATATATTACTTTTTTGGGGGGGTTAGTAACACGCATTGCTAAGACCATTTGGACAACTTTAAAGGTGATTTTTCTTAATATTTAGATGTTTTATCACCCTCAGATTCCAGATTTTCAAATAGTTTGTCCTATCCTAGCATTACCATACATCAATGGAAAGCTTATTTTTTTATATCTTAGTTTTTGTGGTTCAGGGTCACATTTGTTGAGTTTTCCTGTTGTCAATACAATGTAAATGATAGTAATAAAAAATTCAACCCGCTTCAACTTGAAAACTTGAGTTTAATTATTTCCTACAGAACACTTCTTTTTTTTCCCCACGATTTGACTGTTTGCCTTATTTACTTAATGTTTTCCAGAAAACTCTATATATCAGGAATATAGGAAAATGCTTATGGCAAGAGCCCTGAAATAGCTCTATTAAAAAAAATGATTTGAACCGACAGAGAAGCCAATAAATGCAATTATTAATTTATACATGCACAGCAAAACTTAAAACATAAATGAGAAAAAGAAAGTAATAATTTAGGATAAGTACTGCATTGCATAAAACCATGGGTCACCCCTAAGCTGAAATCAATATGATGGACATTTTTAGCCATGTTATGTATGCAAACTTTCTAGAAAAGTCAGTAATGAATGCTCAGTGGAATCAGAAGAAGGGGACACCATCGAAACAGATGCTAGTATAAGCAGTGCTTGATGGGATAGCATGGAGAATGTTTCTATAAGGTCTATTGGTGTGATATATTAAATACTTCAAGCGTTCTCGTTTAATGTGTGAAAATAAGTGTAAAATTGCCAGTGCTGTTTCTCAGAACAGTTTCCCTTTAACACATGCAAGTGAAGCTACCAATTTAGTGTTAGGTTCATTACATTTAGGCTAATCCAACCACCCTGAATTTACTTCAGTAAAGTTAGGAAAAAAATTAAGTTTTGAAAAAGTCAATCATGAAAACATGTTTGTTTTAATCCATTAGACTTGTTTATATCTTTATTTTATACTTATTTTAATCCAATGTTTTTCTTTTTCTGTCTGTAAATCATTAGTCTTAAATGGAAATAGGATGACATCACTTCTCAAAACCATAACAGGATAGAATCACGAAGGTAGGCTTCAGTATTCAGTTCCTTGCTATTTCCTCTCTTTTACCAGACTTAGAAAAATACCCATGGCATCATTCTATAAAAACAACATTGTGACCTTATAAAGGGAAATTCATGCTCTGTTTGCTAAGCTAGTTGGTAATGCTAGATAATATGTGTAGGATGTAGGATAGTAGCTATCCCAAATAAGATGCGAGATGTTTGTGAGGCAACATGAAGTTCCCCTTTAAATGAATCATCACAAATGTGAAAGTCTAATCGGAGGCCACGTACGTTTGCTTTGAAGCTCACGTTGTGACGTCCTCAATAGCATTACATCATAATCGGCTGAATGTAAATTGCATTATTCAATCCACGACAGAAGAGCAGCAGTCATCCGATCTGTGCGACCCGAGGGTAAACTATCTGATTACCCTATGACGTATCGCATATCTTTCCCTCACAATGCACATCTGACAGTGTTTGTGTGTTTTAAATATTGCTTACCAGTAGCCTACTTTACATGTTACGTAATCAACATGTGCGCGAATTAGTCTTGCAACGACTTTTTTTTTTTTTTAAGGTAGCCTAATATTTAGGTTGTGAATCTCGCGCGTGCAGCCCCAAATACAATTTATCTCCACTGCTACAGTAGGCTATAATATTTTTAACATTTCTGTCATATATTACACATTTTGTAATAATTAAAGCGCAGTTTTGTTTACGTATAGCCTACTGTACGTGCTCAAGCTGCGTGCTGTTACTATGGTTACCTCAGACTACAGCAAGTTCTGTTCGCTAGCGTCTATTTGGCCGCGAGGGACAATATACACTCGATAACTTATGTGGCTGACTGTAAAATATAATACGTAGGCCACTTTTAAGACCTTGTTTTGACTTAGTTTTGAGGGTTCGGGCCTTAATTAGCGGGTCTAACTCGCACCCAGTAAACGCAGGGCATGTGTATCAGCTTTTGTCTTATTCTTCTGCACTGCACTTAGATTTTTACCTTAATGAAAATGAATGAAAACCTTAATGTTACTGACTCAACTGAGAAGGCACAATCGATGCAAATGTCAAGCCTTATCGAAGCTTACACGCAGTCAGGCTGATTCAGCGTATTCCAACACATCGATGATTTGGATGCCATGAATTCCATAAACGTGTCGTTAATGGTCTTTATTTCTTAGATCAGAACGGTTTAATTAGGCTAAACAGATGCTTTATAATACATGGGCCTGCTATGTGTGATAGTCTAAAAAAGGCTACCAGGGTAGACACGAAGAGACTTATTCGTGATCATCTCTTTCAGGTCAGGCAGAGAATTAAAAAAAAAATAAAAAATACAATTCCATCTCAGTTCATCTCATCTCCAAACGCGCGACTCCATTTCCCCTTCATTAGGCCTACTGCCATCAGTTTAATCCGCCCGTATGAATAAAACCCGGTGGATTTTACAGCGACATATAAAGGTTAATCAAAAAATAACTACTCGCATTTTCGCGGAAAATTAATCGCTTTTAATTCAAAATCATCATAATTGATTTGAGAAAAGCACGATGGTTCTTTCATTCGTCTATAAAGCGTGTCACGTCATAATAAATAGCTTTTTGAAAGTGGGGAACCGTTTGATTAAAAGGACTAATATGCGAATATAATTATGACTCTCTGTCAGCCCGCACAGCTAAGAGTGCACAAAGCGAAACAGGAAATATTGTATGAGCATGTGTGATACTGTACTTTACACACTCTAAAAGTATTGCAGCGGAAAAAAACTCCACCGACGTCGCCAAACGACAACTTTAAATTTAATTCATTAAAGCACGTCCAGGTGCAGCGAAAGAAACGAAAACTGGATGCGTAAACAGTGCGGTTTTATTTTTTCCTTCTTCAAAGATTTTGCATGGCAGTTTTAACACACCTTAACCCGCCATGTTGAAAGTGGATTTGATACATGAGGAGCGAGGATTTCGGCTCATATTCTGCGCACCTGAATCACGTACACCGACCGGTTCGTGACGTTCAAAAACATTTATATAAACACCGCCCGAATATGTAAACTTAAGTGTTGATATTTACGCCCGGACGTTGTGTCCTTTGAAATCGAAAGGAGGTCAAATGGCAGTTTGAAAATAAAGTCAATAGTAACAGAGCGAGAGTCACTTTGAGGAAGAACACGACGCGAAAATATCGCTTGTTACATAAACGTTATTTTCCACGACATTCCCAGCGCGCGTCTCTTCGTAAATAGCCTATATTTGTCGGCAGAATCGAAAGTGCGGTCGCTCGACATTCGTCTTACGTATAAATAAGGTTACTTTAATTCTCGGACCGTTTTGTCAACTCTTACGCAGACGCTTATGTGTATTTTTGACTGTTACGAACACCCTCCAAATGTTTTTAACGAGGAAAAAGCGTCTGGACGCGGAAATTCGCGCAAAGAAGCGCGAGCCCGTGTCAGTCACGACCACTATTACAGAATGAAGTTCATGCTGATAATGTTGCCTTTACCTTAAGCGAGTTTTTTCCGTCTATCTGAATTGAGGGATCCGGTGTTCTGGTTGAAGCAGGAGCGGTGTGTGTATGTGTGTGTCCAATATGGCATCATCCCGCATCTGCGCATGTCTCAACATATACAGATTATTTTCAAGCCGACTCCTTCATTGACCTTTACAGTTGCAAAATTTGTTCAGCCCATTATAAATAGCAATGGGCCGGAGCCTCCGCCCCCGCCTCCCTCTGGTGGGGAAACTCATGGCTGTGGCCCACTTTTGGGCATCATTGACGAATGCATCGGTTTTAGACGCTTTAGACATTTCGATGGCCAAAAATGCTGGAAGCGAACGTGGTAGAAATGCTAACGAAATGCTCCCTACGTAGGGTAACTCACTAGTGTTTGATACAGAGACAGTGTAAACAAGAGGGGGCTGCTGTTGCAACATCGTTTGTTTATTTGATTCTTTCTAAACATCGCTCCGCGTGTAAATCGCTTTACACGCGGAGCGTCTTTTTACTCGTTATATTAAAACTCATAAAGAAAAAAAAAACAATAAAAAATTCTTTCTATAATTCAATTAGTCGTTGTTCCCTTCTGTCAGCTATATCGTTTCCACAACAGTAAGAGTTTCTTTACATTATGCAGCTTAAATAAGCACAATATCTAAAATAAAGAATATTTCATAAATAAAAGTTCAGAAGTTATGCTTTCAGTTCAAAGTATTGTAGGCATCAAAACAAAATAGCTAAAGTAAATAGCCTTTAATTTTTTAATATCATTTTTATATGAATATGACAATGTAGGATACAAAGTTAATGGTCTATTTCTATCTCATGTAATGTACGTTACAGTATATCTAATTGCAAATGAATGTAAAAACAATGTATCGCTTTTAATAATTAACAAAGCATAGTTTTAGTTTACAAATTAATACAGAAATTAATATTCTTTAGACATTTACAATCCTATTTCAGACACAAATTCAGTGTTCATCTTGTCCTCCATTGCCATCCTGTGGAAATAGTATATATTGCTGTGCTGAATTTAAATTGACATCAATATGATCTATTAGTTTACAGCTCACTGTAAACTACTAGGCTACTCCTCCAGAACAACAACCAAAAAAAAAAAAAAAAAGCTTCTCAATAGCATTGGTGTGTACAAATACGTTTAATTTTTCAGGCACCACCATCAAACCAATTACACACATTCGCACTATGTACACAAACAAGGTGAACTTCCTAGTGCACCCCAAAAAAACTGCTCTCATCTAGCGCAGTCTACCACTTAGTGATGCTACAGTAACAGATGGTTCATGCCTTGAGCTTAATCTACAAGAGGAGACTGTGACAAGCACGTCCGGGGACAGATTACCACTGCTGGAGCAGCGACCTTGTGAGAGGAGATAGACAATGTGGGTCAATACTTTATCCTCTCCATGCTGTGGTATAGTACTGAAAGTTTTGCTTAGGGAAATTAGCTCTGGACATTATCTGGTAGCTAATACTTAGTAGTATGTAAGTTAAAATATCCATAGATCATTGAAGACCTTTATCTATGCAACCTAATCATTTTGATTAATTATTTTTATTATTTTTTGGCAAAGTATAATTGCAGCCATTTTCCTTTTACGTACGATCATCCCCATTAAAATCAGTATTTAGTAGTTTGCAGCTTTTATGTGCTGTCTACAAAGTGGTCATGCACACACCTTGAGGAAGAGTACTTCAAAACCTCCCATCAGTACTGTAATATATTCATATTAGAGGTAATTTAGTTCTTTTAATTCAAATAACAAGTTCATTTGTTTATTTATCCAAAATATCCCACCAATATTAATATTACAAAGGCATCTGTTAGTATACACACAGTTAGTTGTTTCATGCTGAGCACTACTGTAAATAATAATAACCCATTTTCTGTTGATTTGTGTTTTCTATTTATCAAATAGCCCTTATTATATTATTAGGGCTATTTGATGAAAAGAAAGCTAAAATCAACAGAAAAATATTATATATTCAATATTTATAATAGTAAGAAACCACATAAAAAATCTATTAAATAGAAAATACTTATAACTGTAATTATAGTTCTACTTTTAGCTTGTATTCTTGCTCTTTTAGGTCACCCCTGTGTTTCTAAGTTTGAGTGTTTATTATGTTCATGTCATTTCCATACGAGTATGATTTGTTGCAATTGGATCCTGCTCCTTGTTCCTGAATTACCAAACATTACAGAAGATTTTGCGTGCCTTTGGTGGAAAGAGACCACCACTGAGAGGTGCTTTTATTCTCCTGCCAGCTTTGTGGACTGGGAGGAGAAAGCTTTTAAGGACTTATCTCACTTTGGGCTCAGTGAGGTGACTTCAAGTGAATTAAGCTATGAGAATCTGTCCTATTACACAGGCATGTTCCCTAATTTGGCATTTCCCAGCTAGTGGTGGCACATTTTCCCGCCCTCATTCTTGTTCCTCAATGCCAAATCTTGCCCAGTGGTCCCAGGTTCCAGTTCTCCTCAGCCTGGTGGTTTCGGTGCTCAAAAAGTCCATTGGTCCCAATGTCAATAGTTTAGTGGTCTCAGTGCTCCCAAGGCTCTTTAGCCTTGTGGTGACAGGGCTCCTTAACTTGTTGGTTCTATCTCCCTAATCTGCTAGTCCCAAGTCCAGTTGTCCCAGCTTTCCCAAGCCTGGTTGTAACAGCTCTCGATAGACCAGTGGTCCTAAATCAAGTGATCTCATCACCAGGAAGTGTTCAGCCTGTTCTGACACGCCATGAAGGGTGTCCTTCTCTCCTCTATCACAGCTACAGACGCTGACCTTATCAGTACAGCTAGTAGTGGCATCAATGAGTTTCAAAACTTTTTCTTAATAGAAGTTCTTCAGCAACTTTTTGAGCAATGTTGCTGGGCAACTTTGGCTAATGTTGCCTGTTGATGGTAACCAATCATCAGCCTAAGTGTGGAGGCGTTGTGTATGCTGTGTGAACATGATGAGTTCTTCTAATATAAACTTGCATTTACAATCTCTCCTGCACAAAAACAGATATTCAGTATTCCTCAGAATATATGATACCTGCAATAATTAAATATGTTAAGATAAATATTATTTATGTATTTAACCCTATTTTATTAACCAATGTCTTTGCTATTGACCTTCGATGATCCGGTACTTAGCAAAAATGACACGTTTACATTTCATTTTTGTAACTGCTGAATAGAGTTGAACTTCCTTATCCTGTGTCATATTCTTCACACAATTTGTTTGAGTGGTGCCTACGAATTTACATTTCCTTCAGCCTGAGGCGTATTTATTTCACGCTTGTTGTGAAAGGGCTAAAATAGCTTTTTTTGTATTAGGAACAAACAAGCAAACCTTGCCCAGATTACAAAAGTAACTTGAAAGTAATGTAATGCATTGTTTTCCATAAAAAGTAATGTAATTATTTACTATTTAGGGTGTAATGCAATATTGCAATGCATTACCTTTAAAAGTAACTTCCCCAACACGATAAATACAAAATTTTGTATCAGCAATTTGTAGTTGCTGATGAATGCACCTCATTGTTCTGTATTGCTTATGTCATGTACAACTGTTTCTTTAAAGTAAAATCTATTTCTGAAGTTATATTTTTTTTCGACATGCTTCAGCTGTGCTCCTATGTTCTGCCTTGTTGCATTGCATAACTTTAATGTCTTTAGTGATCATTGAAGCTGAAAAAAAAAACAAGCAGTCCCACCCCATTACACTTCTTTCATGGCTTAAAAAAACTGAGGAACATTGACGTAGTGCTTATAAACCTGAGATGCGGCAATGTTTTTATGAAAGGTTGGTTGCTGTGGTAACTACTGAAAAACAACTGTATTTTCCAGTGTTTTGTGAATGGTTTACTCCTAAAGATATTTTATAAATATGGTCATATTATTAATTTTAATTTCTTGCATCTGATTTCATTGTACTCCATATTATATTATATAAGAAAAGTAAAAAGTTAAACTTTATTTTAAGGTCTTTGTTACACATTACTAACCATTATAATGATGATTAATAACAAGTAACCCTAAACCTAATCATAATCATATGTTAGCCTGGACCACAAAACCAGTCATAAGTAGCACAGGTAGCCTATATTTATACAATACACTGTATGAGTGATTAATTTTTCTTTTACGCCAAAAATCATATTATATTAAGTAAAGATCATGAAGGTATTCTCATTTCTTAAAATAAAATATTTTAGATATTTTAAAGTACATATAAAAAATGTTTTTGATTAGTAATACTGTATGCATTACTCAATATTTAGATTTTTGTTTTGCACCCTCAGATTTCAGATTGTCAAATAGCTGTATCTTAGCCAAATATTGTACTATCATAACAAACCATACATCAATGCTTTTTTAGATTTCTAAGCTAGTTTCTTCAGCTTTCAGATGAATTGGTTTAGTGATTGAGAGTCATCAATATTACTCAGTACCTGTATTATTACATTTGAAAAAAGACACCTTAAATAAAATGTATTCCACAAAAAAAATTAAAAATTAAAAAATAAAATAACGACTAAAATAAGAGTAGCTTGTCCTGGTGTGTGTGGGACAAAGGGCTGCAGGAGATGTCAGCAGCAGGAGGTGACGTCAGCAAGCCGCTTATCCCCCTTGTTGACTCAATAACAAGAAAGAAAGAAGGAAAGAAAGTGACCTGAGAGAAATGCTTTGTCTTGTGCCACATCGCTCAGTTTCGACACGACTTCAACGGCGCGGGTGATGTGTAGCCAGTGCGATCTGGGTTCTTCGGTCTGCTTTACGAATTTCTTTGTCTTCTCGCCAGTAAAGTTTAACGGAAAATAAACGGAAAGTCGTTCGCGCGAGGATTTCTGCTCCGAACAGGATCTTATGACTCTTCTTTTGACTCTCACGCGCAAACATGTTCGTTTTTTGGAAAAGCAGCATTAATATGAGTGATTTGGTGGGTCCCGTGTATCAGGGCTGCGTGGACGGATCTCTGATGGACGGGTTCAGTGTTTTTATTCAGGGACTGTTGGCTGTTCTGGCTTTCAGTACTTTAATGTGTAAGTTTCTTACGCTTTTTAAAACCAATCCGTAAATGGTACGAGGTTTCTGTGTGATGTGATATATATATATGTGTGTGTGTGTGTGTGTGTGTATATATATATATATATATATAGCCTATATATTTTTTTTTTATGGTTACGGATATGATGCAGCACGTGGCTTGAGGTTTGTTTGTTTACAGTCTTGTTTGTTAGCTATTGTAGTATGCTAAATTGTGCTTTTTGATTTATAGTCTACTTGGTTTTGCTGCTAAATTAGTATTTAACCTATATGATACTCCAAAAAAGTACAAACAACATTTCATTAGTGCTCGTATGCCACATTATACATTAATTGACCAGTGTTTACCGTTTAGTGTTCCCTGTAAAGAAAACCACAGCTGTTCTAGTTACTTGCACGTGACCTTAAAATGACTAATGACTAAATTTTAATAACATTTGTTCTTAAACATCTGTCATAATGTTTAAACAACAGATGACATACATTTAGGCTAATCAAAAGTATTTACAAAAAACACTCTGAAATCATATTTACAGTACAGAGACAATGGTGATGTTTTATTTATTCTAAATTATTCCACCCTAGCTGTTTTATTTCCTTCTTCCTGGTTCCTTTTAGATGCATTTACTGTTCTCTTTGTGTACTAATTCAAGATCTGAAGTGTTTAACCTTCAAGCAATAAGGAACTTTTAATCAATAGCAGCGCATATTATAATATCATTTAGTGACTTAAATAAACAAAACCTAGACAGCTCCATGGTAATTGAGTATTCATAAACATTTGTTAATTTCTTAATTGTGGACTCTAGACTTTGTCACTCGAAGTAAACATAAATTATGCTCCGTAAGGTGGTGTGCATAATTTATGTTTACTGTATTTCTGGGCGCAAAGGGATATTCAGTAAGAAAATATGTAGGCTGATTTTATCAATTGGGAATTGATTGGATCATGAACAAAGCAGAGTTTGCTTAAAGGTCTATTTGTTTCTTGATTGACATTATCGAGTAGCGAAGAGATGTCAGCAGAAAATAAGAAAGTGTTTTTGGTTTCTGCATGGGGAAATCGTATGTGAAATTCCCAATTGAGTGGATTCCCATTCTCTGAAACTGACTGCATTTCACTTTCCAACAACAACAGAAAACTCCCATGAGGTAAAAGTATTACTCAAAGATAAGATTGTTTAGATAACAGCATCGACTCCTGTAGCTCATGTGATGCTCAGATCCCAAACTCAAGCTTCTGTTTCCAGCTAGAGGGCATGAGTCTTGTGACCTTCCTTTCAAGTTTGGACCCTGAGGTCCAGAGTTGTTTCTTTCCCAATATCTAACCGTGTCATGGGATCTTTCAGTTCAGAGATGCACTATAGTGTTTGCTTGGTTAATATTTGGTCATTCTGACCTAATATTCATTCAAACAGCTGCTGATCATTTATAAAGTGAATGTGGAGGGGTTATTTACTTAGGTCTTAGATTAAAACCTTGTGGAAAGTGTCCCAAATATGGGGTACAGATAGGAATCAGAAGTCAAAACGTTCAGCTTGAGTAGAAGTTAGGTTTGTAATTCATTGGAATTGAGATTTTTACCTAAAATAGGTGGTAAAAAGGCCAATTTAGCAATGATTGCAGTGACTTTTTTGCCATAGGATGTTAATATATATTTGATCATACTCTGTATAACCCCCAAAAACATGGTAAATGACCTCTGACCTTTCTAAAGTTACACATTACCATAGATCTGTGCTGTTCCTGTTGATCGTTAATTTTTTTTTGCTGTGTACAGAGAAAAAATATCCTATAATCATTAGTTGTTATCAGAGGACTGGCGTTTATTTATTCATGTACTTTGTCTAGTAAGAAGTTTAACTCCCATTTTCAGGGTGGATTAAGAAATTTGGCTTGGACAAAGCTGGGAGAAGTTCTGTCTGTGATATTTGTACTTTATGAATACTGTCAGAGCTCTGCTTGTGTGTTTGCTGTATGCACTTCCTCTTTGTTATTCTGGCTACTTCCTGGCTTCTTTTTGGCTGCTTATCTTTGTTGACGTCGTCACTGTTAGTTTCCTCAGACATTCAATGATCATCCTGCTTCTGTTTGGCTGTTGATTACAGACTAACCATTTACATATTTGAAAAAAACATCCAGATATGTATTTCAGCTTCTGATCTAGTTCTGATGTAGTTTGACATAGCGTTTTGGCATTAAATGAAATTATTCTCTCCCTTGAGAGTGCTTGTTTTGATATGCTTCAGTGGTAGTATTATTTAATTTCTAATTTTGGTGGTGGTTTAGCCGTTTTTTCCCCCTCTAATTTATTTGATTTTAATTTTAATTTTGGCTTTTGTGTATAGACTATATTATACTTTTTTTTGTGTGTGTGTGTTGCGTTTTTCTTAATTGTGTGTTGTTAAAAAAAACAATTGATATTCAAAATTTGGCTGAAATAGTATATAAACCTCAGAAAATTTAATCTGGTTTCAGTTTTTACTCTTATTTTTATATTCTTATCTTTTACGCTTGTATGTTATAATTAAAAATGAATATATATTATTATTATTTAAAATAGATAATAGTGTTCAAAACTACTGTTACAGTAGTTTACTGTTACACTACTGTTCAAAAGTTTGGGATCAGTACATTTTTATTCTTTTTTGTTTGAAAGAAATGAATACTTTTATTAACCAAGGATCTATTAAATGAACAAAAAAGTCATTGCAAAGATTTACATTTTAGAAATGTTTTATATTTGGTAAAAAATTATGTTGTTTTCTACTTGTTATTCATCAAAGAATCCTGAGAAGAAAAAAAGGGGAAAAAAATCCGAAAAATATATTTGGCTGCACAACTGTTTCCAACATTGACAATTTTAGTAATAAATCAGCAGATTAGAATGATTTCTGAAAGTGACACTGAAGACTGGAGTAATGATGCTTTGTATCACAGGAATAAATTACATTTAAAAATATATTCACACAGAAAACTGTTATTTTAAATTGAAATAATATTTCACAATATTACAGATTGTTCTGGATTTTTAATCTAATAAATGTAGCCTTAAAGAGCAGAAGAAACATCTTTAAAAACCATTAAATATCTTACTGACCCCAAATTTTTTAACGGTAGTGTATATATATTTATTTATATATTTATCATCAAAGAATCTTGAAGAAATATCAGTTTAAAAAAAAAAAAGTACATATATATATATATATATACACACACACACACACACACATTTATATATATATATATATATATATATATATATATATATATTTGTTTGGCTGAGGCCAACATTGATAATTCTTATAATCAGCATATTAGAATGATTTTTGAGAGGTCATGTGACTGATGGAATGGCTGATGGAAATTCAGCTTGACATCACAGAAAAATAAATAAAATAGAATAAAATAGAAACTCATTATTGTAATAATATTTCACAATATTAATGTTTTTTTGTTTTTTTTTTATCAAATAAATGCAGCCTTGATGAGGTTACCACAGTAAAAATACATATTTTGTAGAAACAATGTTTTTTTTTTTTGGGTGCTATTAATCGTGAATAATTGTTTGACACAAATTTTTATTCATTAAAGATGCATGTAATTGATCAAACGTGAAGGTAAAACATTTACAGTGTTCAAAAAATGTGTATTTCAAATAAATGGTGTCCTGAAAATCCTGAAAAACAAATGTAACGCGAAAACGATATAAAGCAAAACAAAATGGTTTTAGATACTGATAATAAGAAATGTTTCTTGTGCCAAATCAGCATATTAGTATTATTTCTGAAGCATTGTGTGACATTTTTAATGTGTTTTTGATCAATTAAATGCAGCGCTGGTATGCACGTGATTATTTTTTTCTTCAAAAACTAAATCTTATAATAAGATGTCATCTTCACATCTTTGTCTTTACAGTGAAAAGGTTTCGTGAACCTGTCGGAATAAGACGACCATGGAGGATCTGGTAAAAAAATATTAAACATTAGTTAAAATAATGGAGTAATAGAACAGAAGTGAGCAAACTCTCATTCTTTATTTGTTTCCCCCAGGTTCTTTGATACATCAAAGCAGGCCATTGGGGCTCTTTTCATGCATTTTGCCAACATTTTCTTGTCCACGCTCACCAATGAAGATCCCTGTTCTCTGTGAGTCAATTATTAGCCTGATTATTTGTCACGTTTATTACTTTAAGCTGCCATTAAACTAACCAAATGGCCCTTTTCTGTTTTTAACAGATATCTGTTGAACTTCCTGTTGGATGCCACATTGGGAATGCTGGTGATCTGGGTGGGGGTGAAGGTTGTTTCCAAGATAGTGGAACACAAACAGCTAACACTGCTGATGTTTGGAGAATACGGTGAGTTACACTGAAGTGGGTGAACAGTGGTCAGTTTAATGTCCAAGACTGCTTTCATAATGACCACAAAAACATAAACAAAACATTCAAAACAAAAGAGAAACTGATGCATGTATTTGAGCAGGTCTTTACCACCAGAGGGCGCTGTAGGTTATATGTTTATATATGCTTGGGTTTCCCCATATTTGCTCTTTCCCTGAGGGATTCTCTTGGTAAAACACCATAGAAATATAAAGTTTTACACACACACACACACACACACGTGTACACATGCTCTCAAAGCAGATGGAATACGCCCATAGTTGCACATGATTTTGGCCAAACAATTGTTTGGCTTAGATCAGTTTTTATATCCCTCTTTTGCCATGTCCGGTTTAGTGTAATGTTCAGGAGCTGATCACTTAAAAGTGCACAGATGCTAAAAATCTGTGCTATTACTATAAAATTACTAGTATCCATTACAAGTTAAGATTTTTTTATTATCATTATATGGAAGAACATAAGTGCCAAATAGACAAATAATTTAAATAATTAAATATACATCAATTTATTTGCCAATCTAGCTTTTAATAAAAAATAATCTTCATAAAAATAATATAACAAATAAATGCATTTATCTTTCACAGAATAAATAAATGAAATGTCAACATATAATAACTATGCAATATAACTATGTTTATGTGTTAATGTACAATGTAATAATGTAAGAAAAAAATGTATTTATTTTATGTGCGTGTTATATTTATTTGTTGTCACATTTCATGTTTTTTTATTTATTAAATAAATTAAATGTATTAATTTTATTTATTTATTTATTGCCAAAATGCATGATTTATATATTATTTTATATTGGAATATATTTATTTATGTATGGACATGATTTATTTGTTTATTGAAAGGTTAGTTCAGTTGTTTACATACACATTATATGGTTTACTTATTCATGAAATAAGTGTGTTAATTTACACACACACACACACACATATATATATATATATATATATTTAAACATGACAGTATTTCAGTAAAGAAATACATTTTGTTTCTGAAATATTTCTTATTTTACAATTGTTTTTGTAGTTTTTTTTTTTTTTGTGAATTTCTGAATGTGTCTTCCTGTGTTATAGGTGATCCTCCTCGGATAGCGGCCTGGTTGGCTCAGTGCTCAGTATATTTACTCATTGTTGCTCTGGAGAAAAGCGTGGTTACTCTGGTGCTGCTCATTCCTGGGTGGACCAATGTAAGATAAACATTCACACACTCAAATCTTCTGTTATTGTTACACAGACTCACTGGCATCATTTCCCTCTACAAAATTTAATAACACCAGCCTTGGATGGCCACAGCTAAAATCGGTCTCCAATCCAAATATTTTGAGCAGTGTGTAACTCTTTTTGAAATGGTTTGTTTACTTTTTGTATTTATTAATTTGTTTGGATATTTTCCTGCATGACATTCATAAGGATGACAAATTCAGTTTGAGCCAATAAATGTTTTTTGGTGCTTGTGTGAAGAAAAAATTACTATTTGTAATGAGGATAGAATCTACAGAGATAATATTATGTCTGAAGTACATTTCATAAACATTTACAAAGAAAATGCAAGTAATACATAAAATGTTAAAGAAGAAATACTGAAATAGTACTTTCTTGTAAAACAGTCTTTATTAATGCACAACCTCAAAAAATATGAAGTGTATTCATGTATGTGTTTGTTTTCAGAACATGCAATTTCATACTTTTATCACTGTAGGAAACATTTTAGGCAGAATTTTAGACACACGCACACACACATGAATAATATATGTATATTTAGTGGATATGCATTTCTTGAAGCACTGACTGGTGGTGTGTTTGTGTGTTGTAGTTGGAGGAGGTGGTGCTGGACTACATCCCAAACCCACAGCTGGAGTTGGCTATCGTCATGCTGATCGTGCCTTTCATTGTAAATGTGAGTCATGCAAGAGTAATGCATTCTATCTATCTATCTGTAATATAATGCAACTTATTCCTGTAAATATATGTTTCAGTCTATAATGTTCTGGGTGGTGGACAGTTTAACAATGCGGAAATACAAGAAAATGACATCTCTGGAGGGTTCATGTGACTGTCCTAAACAAGTAGAGGTGTTGCCAAATGACAGCAGTGACGAAGCTGAGGTGAGAATGTCCCGATAAATCCACATTTCATTTGTAAAAAAACAAACAAACAAAACCGATTGATTGTAATGTAATAGTGAATTATAATTGAAGCAATATCTGTGCAATAGCAATAATTGCTACTTGACTAATCGAGTACATCATGAATAAGTAAGCTTTCAATTGGTGTATGAATTTTTACGGTATGACAATATTTAGCCTGAGTCTGAGGGTGCAAAAAAATCGAAATATCGCTTTTGAAGTTATCCAAATGAAGTCCTTAGCAAGGCATATTACTAATAAAATGTAAGTTTTCATATATTTATGGTAGGAAATGTACAAAATATCTTCATAGAACATGATCTTCACTTAAAATCCTAATGATTTTTGGCCTAAAAAAAAAAAAGTTGATAATTTTGACCCATACAATGTATTTTTGGCTATTGCACTTTATGTAGACTCAAGTCATTGTGTAACCTGGGTTAAAGTAGCTCTCAGTAGTGTGCTGTAAAAAGTTATAATTTGTGGCAAACATTTACAAATGTAATGTTTAAAATATTTTTTATATGACAGCCTGGATACTGTATATTTTATTTGTAAGCTATTTTAATAGTCGGATTTGGTGGAAACACAGTGGTTCTTTAAAGCAACAAATGCCCGTTCTCATGGGTCACTTCTTGCCAAATTTGAAGTGAAGTCGGTCATTTCTGTGGCACCAAAGAGAATTCCAAAAGCTTTCATAATGTCATCATGTGCAAACCCTATCCTGGGTTTAACAAATCAGTGTTGAGATCCAGGAACAAATGAGTCAGTAGAAATTCCTTAACTTGATCCTAATGACCCTGTTCCCCACATCTGTCCCTCAGGACAATTCATCCAAGTTCAGTGGTTCTCAGCTGGTTACTTTCAGGTTTGTAGCCTAAAGTAGGAAAAAAAAAAAAAATTCAGTTAACCATATAATTATTTATAGTGCGGATGCCATGTATTTAGCAAATGTAACAAAATTGATTGGAATAATGCAAATTAGACCGAATATTGTCTTGACCTCTTCCTCAGGAATCATACAAAATACAAAAAACTAAATTAAACATGACCCAAACAACATAAAGTACCTATTAAAATGGTCAAACGGAGCAAAATGTGTTTTCTGTGTTGAATTATTAACATGAAACCATCAACAATTCAGCATTATCTACGTTGCATTGATCATTTTCCGTATGATTGAGCTTATGCAGCTTGTGATTATTATATGAATACATTAAAATGTTTGATTTTTACAGACAGCTACTTGAGGTCCAGTGTAATAGCAAAACTATTTAAAAACCCAATGGACTAATTCAGTTTTTATTAGCTTGGCTTTATTCTCGCATATGATTTAAAATGAAATGTTCTAGCTGAAATGAATGTTTTGTTTCTTGGGATGCATGTGAATAGTTTGATTGTGTGTTTGTGTATTGTATTCTTCTTCTTGAATGATGGGATTGTGCTATATGAATGTGATTACAGGACAGATATTTTTTTAATATTTGCGTCATTTGACCAAAGACCTTTCCAAAAGGCCGGTGGCCTCTAGTGTCAAATGTTCTCCATTTGTTGGGTAATACAGGGTCTTTCCCATCTCTTTGACTTTGTTCTCCTCTTCTTCTCTCTTTTTTTCTCATCCCTCTTTCCCTCACTCCTCCGGTTGTGGAAGTGTGCCAGCTGCTCACAAATCATCCATTTGTTCAGCGGGAGCAGTGACATTTGAAACATGTTTCCATAAGCTCATGCTATAGAGAACGAACCCGAATCTGTGGAAAAGCGTGTTTGATGAGTGCCGATATGAACGAGAACTTAAAAACTGGTTAAAAGTGTCAATCATCTGCTGAATGCATGCATCTCGTCTTGTGGTTTTAAAATCAGTAGATTTACGCAACCTCTAAAGTGATCCAGCTCACACGAACGGGAAAACCATCATCTGTAAAATCTCTTCAGCTGACCTCAAACTGTTTTTATATGTTCGTGTAGGTGCTGCTAAAAGAAGACGAGGATGATGCTACAGTGTGTTCTGAACAGGAAGAGGACATCTCAACAGAAGAGGTGTTAATATGAGTTTGTATGGAAGTATAAAACAAGCGTTCAGAATTGTATTTGCTTCCCTTAAACAAGTGAGCTGCCTTGATGTTTACTTCCTACAAAGACAGATACCTTCCAAATTTAAATGGAAACCTGTAAAAGACTGATTTTGAACTCTCTAATTAGGATTAAACTTAGGTCAACTCAGAACTTTCACGTTAAGTACAGGACTCAGTTGATAACAACAGTTTGCTGTTAGCATGTCGCTAAGCTAACAACACAATACCATAGACTGCGTATAAATAAAATGGTGTCCTTTTACTATGGAAAAGTGAAGCCAAAACATCTCGGTATGGCTGCTGTCATCTTGCGAATATGATGTAAATTGGAGCCCGATTCTGTGCAGTGGAGACAGGCTACATCCAAAAGCTCTAAAACGTTGCTTTCGGAGGCAGCATTTCAAGGCAGGAAGGCATCAAGGCATGTCTGAATCCAAATTCTGCTTTGCTTTCCTGTTTCCAGAGGTATCTTCTTCTTAACGACTTTTAAAGGCAGCATAGATGTATTCTTCGCTGCTTTTAATATCCCACAACCCTGTTCCATGACATGACGGTTGAGCTAAAAATTAAAGATGGTTTCTGAAAGTTGCGTTTGGTGGTTTGTTTGTAAATGTATATTTCTGACTAACTTTTTGCACTTTTGATGTTATTTCTAGCGAGAAATCAGTGTTGTAGTAATTAAAGTTATCACCAAAACTCGTTCTATTTTGTTGTAGATCGTTAAACTGTTATGCCGCCTCAGAAGCCTGTCCAAAATCGCTACCTGAAAGAGAACTTATAATAATACTTGAACATACATTAGGAGTGATTAGAGCTACCTAAAAAGATTGAAACAATCTTTGTGAAAAATTATTTTATTATCTATTTTATTCATTTGATAACTTTATCATGTCCCATTCATTTACATGAATAGGGCGGGGTTTTTGACCTATACCACAGCCAGCCACCAGATGGCGATTAAAATGTTTTGGCTTCAATTTTTCAGGTTCATGCACGGCACACTTGCACAAAGTTGTTATACTAAGTATGTAAGATGGTCAATGTTTAGTTTGATTGATAGCATTAAATGAAATATGTTTTTGATCAACATTTTGTTTATGAAATTTCTATGCTAGTATAATTTGGAACAGCCTGCTTGTGCCAATGATCTTTTAAATAGAGCTTTTCTTGGGAGTACACTTGGGAGAGTTATGCTGCATCTGAAATCGCCTACTTCCCTAATATATAGTACGTGAAAAACAGTATGCGAGGCGAGTAGTATGTCTGAATTCATAGCATTCGAAAATCAGTAGGCGAGA
>JAUCMS010000079.1:12339590-12352977 GCA_032357445.1 Enteromius radiatus | reverse complement strand
AAAAAAAAAATATATATATATATATATATATATATATATAATATATACATATAACATATATTTATAGCTATTTTGATTTGTTTATTCCCTATTTATATATGATTTTATCTTCTGGTCTATAAATGCACATATATTGTTTTTTAAATAAGAGTCTTTTGCTCATTAAAGCTGCATTTATTTGATTAAAACTATAATAAAAGCAGTAATATTGTGAAATATTATTGCAATTTATAAATAACAGTTTCGATTTTAATATACTAATAATAATAATAAACTTGATTTTTGTGCTGTCAAAGCTGAATTTTCATCAGCCATTTCTCCAGTGTCACATGATCTTTTAGAAATCATTGTTGTGTTGGAAACAGCGGTGCTGCTTAAACATTTTTTAGAAGTGAGCTTAAAAACTTTTACAATAGGTTTCTATTTTGATTAAAATTCCTTTTATTAATCAAAGAATCCTTTGACTCTCAGGGCTAACTCCGAAGCAATGGAGACGTTTAAAACGGAGGTGCATGTTCCTTCAGGCAGTAAAGTGGAGTTTGAGCTGCACTATCAGGAAATGATGCAGAGGAAGATGGGCGTCTACCAGCACGCACTACATTTACAACCTGGACGCCTGGTTCCACTGATGCAGGTTACTTCCACACACACATGTAAACACACACACAGTACACAAACCTACACCAGCTGTGTTTTATGTGTTTGGTTGTATCTCGTCAGGTGGATGTGTATATATTTGAGACCAAGGGTATCAAATTTGTCACGGCCTCTAACACGCTGGGAGAACAGTTTGCAGATTTGACCAAAATCACCCACACAAAAGAAAAAGCCCACATTGTGTTCAAACCAACCCTGCAGCAGCAGCGCAAGTGTGAAAACTGCACAGAAAGCGCAGTGGATGGTGTGTTTACAGTGCAGTATGATGTGGAGAGAGAGAGCAATGCTGGAGAGCTTCAGGTACAGATATACATTCACTTAAACGCACATCCTAATTTTGCTGTATTTTGTTGTCCCTGGAACATTTTAATGCAAAAATATAATCTCTACACCTAAACCTACCCTTACCCATGAGTAATGCCTAATATCAGATATGTAATAAATGATAGATGACTGACAATGATGTACCAGCATCAAACACTGATTGTAAGCCTAAACTTCACAAAAGTTTCTTCAAATCTGGTTGGTTAATCACAATGTTGTCCCAGGGTCAATAAAGATGTTGACCCAAGGACATGTTGCACTTTTAGCGCACTTTTATTCGTACGTATTTTTAGGAGGTGGCAAATTCGTATGACCTCACTCATATGATTTGGTATGATTTGTCTAAACACCAGTTATGTTAAGTGTAGGTCATTTCGTACAAATTCATACGATTTAGCAAATTTAGTCTTAGCAATTTTATATATTTTTTATGTTACTAAATTAAAATGAGAAATGTTGACTGGACAAATTATTATTATTGTATTTTAAGTAATTAAAATGTTTTTATGATGTAATTTAATACCTTTGTTCAGAAATCATCATCATATGTGTGTGCGTTTAGTTTAATCAATCTGTTTGACAAATAAAATTATGGGTTATTACAGTTAAACAAAAAGAAATCATTACTTTAAATAAAATAAACACTAACTGGAATAAAATATAAAATAATAATAAATTATTTAAAAGATAATAAATAATAATAATAATGACAAAAAAGAGAATAACCTTTAACTAAAAATATGATAGGGTAAATTATGGAAAAAAACAAAAAACTAATGCAAAAATCTTATTATAATCTTATTATTAATATTATAATAATACTAAAATAAAATACTAAAATAATATTTAAATTAGATTTTGCCAGATTTTTTTTTTCTAATTTTTTTTCTTTTTTTAAATAATGCAATTCAAATGAATACAATGAAATAATGTAAATATATATTTGCACTTTTTCCATCTCTCAGGTGTCTGACGGTCATTTCATTCAATTCTTTGCTCCATCTGATCTCTCTCCTCTCTCCAAAAACATTGTTTTTGTCATCGATGTGAGTGGAAGCATGTGGGGTCTGAAAATGAAACAGGTAGGGTCCAAGGATGTGTTCACTCTTGTGTAACCTGCCAAAATGTTACCTCCATGTGATGATCCATTATTGAAAAACTTTAATAAGGATGCATCTTCTTGTGAAGAACTGCATTTTGTTGCCACCATGTGGTCATTAAATAAATTGTAGGTGATCGTAAAATCAAATGACCTTCTTAAAACCTGTTTCAGGTCTTATTATACTCTATTAATCATTCATTTTGTTATAAACTTTTTGCTAAAATTACCAAATTTAAAACCAAATACCAAATTTGTGCATTCAGTTAGCTTTCAGTTAGCAAGCTTGCAGCTTAGCATAACACCTAACATTATTTCAGCCAGTTACATACAAAAGCTCTTTTGGTTATCATGACAACAAGCTACGCATACGATATTTTAACCAGCAAAAGTTCTTACCAGTTTATTAATGTCCCTTTTAAATCTTGAAAAACAAACAAACAAGCTACCTAACAGACTTTTTTGTGTTGTAGACAGTGGAGGCGATGAAGGCTATTCTGGACGATCTGTCGATGGATGACTATTTCAGCATCATAGATTTCAATCACAATGTTCGTTGCTGGAGTGACGATCTGGTCCAAGCTTCCTCCATCCAGGTGGACGAAGCTAAAAAGTATGTCGAAAGTATCAAGCCCAATGGAGGTGAGTAGAGTCTTTGTTAAAAAAAAAAAATCTAATTAAATATACAGTACATATACATATATATATATTACATATGCCAGGTGGGCGTTCCTATAAGGAAACTTGAAAACTATCAATAATCATTTTACCCAATATATAAGATGTTTCTTATACTCAACGCTGTTGTTTGTCATTGACCCTATATTTAACCCCAGGCACCAACATCAATGAGGCTTTACTGAGAGCAGTACAGATGCTGGTAAGAGCGTCCAATCTGGGACTGATCGACCCTCGTTCTGTGTCTATGATCATTCTGGTGTCTGATGGAGATCCAACAGTGGGTAAGATTTATCAAAGTTTACATTATGCATCCCACCCTCATTTCCTAAAACCCTCTAGTCCTCAATGATCTACTGTTTCTCTTTCATACCTTGTTTAGGAGAAATAAAGCTGAGCACTATTCAGAAGAACGTGAAGCGTGTGATGAGGGAGGAGTTTTCTCTATTCTCTCTCGGTATTGGCTTTGACGTAGACTTCGACTTCCTGGAGCGAATCGCCATGGACAACAGAGGCATCGCTCAGAGGATTTATGCCAATCATGATGCCGCAGAACAGCTGAAGGTCTCATGCAATTTCATAATAAATCATATCTCTTCCATGTTCATCTTTTTTTCCAAACTGTGACAAGTGGCAGGACCTTTTAGATGATACATTTAACAGATATAGAAAAGCCTGATAAAATACATTTTACTAAAAATCTCAATTTCTTCTCTCTCCAGACGTTCTACAGTCAGGTCTCCTCTCCTCTCCTGAGGTCCATCACCATTCATTTTCCTGATACGGCTGTGAATAACGTGACTCAGAATCGTTTCGACAAGTTCTTCAGTGGTTCTGAGCTGATAGTGGCTGGAAAACTGCAGCCGTCAGACTTCACAACGCTGCAAAGCTTCATCACAGCTTCTGCTGTGAGCCCCACGTCACCTTTGTCTCTGTTCAGATTTTAAAATTCAGTTTTCATGCCTTGTTTAACAATAGTTGTTGTGCTTCTCTAGGCCAACATGGACCTGAACATTCAGACGGAAGCAGATATTGCGGAGTTGGACTCTGTTCTCGGCACACATCAGCATTCCTTCAGCGGCTTTGCTCGACAGATGTGGGCCTACATGACTGTCAATCAGCTACTGGCCGAACGGTGAGAGAAAAAAACAACCGTGTGTTCACTTCAGGAACAGCTTTGCTGGATTTAAGGTTAATAACTGGTTAAATAAACTTTCAGAAGATACATTTTAGATGGAGATGCATTTGAAATGAATAAAAAAAGGAAACTGGACCCTGAATCAGATTTATTGACTCATGAGCAGATGTGAATGGATCAGTTCAATTTGCAAATGAATCATTCAGTGCAATTTGTGAATCAACTCATGATCTTCATTGAAAAGAATCAGCTTGTTCATGAATCAGGTTTCAGCTGTTTTCTTCACTCCAAAATGTGAACAATATGATTTTATGAAATGTAGTGTACTGTAGCAACATTGTGAAAGACAATGAAAGGTTTTCCAAAATATACAAAGAATGTATTATAGGTACAGTAACAAATGAAAAATCCTTATTAATATTCATTACATTACACCTACCTGATTTGCTAAAAGGCAGAAGGTGTCATATTTATCAGCTTCTACCCTGGTACTGAGGCCATATCAAATTAAAAGTAACAAAGTAATGTGTAAAACACAGCATACATATAATATGAGGCTAAATGAACATGCCTTGTTCATTAATCGCACCTCTGTGGATTTCCTCTCACGTAGCTCTCTAGCTCCTTCTGCAGCTAAGAAGCGTAGGATCACGCAGAGGATTGTGGCCCTGGCCGTGGAGCATCAGTTTGTGACCCCTCTCACCGCCATGCTGGTGGAGGGTGAGGACCAGGGCAAGGCAGAACGACTGATCGCCGACTCGCCCAAAGACTCTAAACATGGCTGCTGCTCAGGTACCAACTCCAAATGGTGAACATGAACATGACAATTTATTCACCCACATAACCTAAGTTTTCAAGAATGTAGGACTGCCAGAGTATTTTTTTTCATACTATGGATGTAAATAGCTACCTAGTCTTGTATAGTTCAGGGTGAACGTCAGGAATTCACGGTAGCTTTCACTGGCCAAGCCCCGCCCATGAGAGTTTGATTGACAAGTCAAACAACCAGTCACAGTTTGTTTTGTTCAGTGTCACGTTTCGCGGCATGGAAATGTCACCACAATAATAGACCGGTGTGTAAAACTCTCTGCCATATTTGAAAGATTCTATGCTGCAAACGTAATATTTCACATACTTTTGAAAATCCAATGTTAGTTGATCCTGATAAGCGCACGTCGTCATGGTGACTTTCTTCAGCATCTTTGGACATGTCCTGGAAACCCTGTGTAAATGAACCAATCCGAGGTTTAGCCAACGTTCTGTGGGCGTGGCGTCTGAAGCTGAGACTAATAGCTACCATAAGCTGTTTGGGTCAGCAAATGATGACAGAATTTGCATGTTTGGTTAAACTATCCCTTTAAAACAAAGGTTGGAAAAAAGATTTTTAGTTATATATAGTATAGGGGTTATAATTTTTTGTTTTATATTTCTTTCTTAGCCACTGCTCCCTTAAGTGGACGACCGCCGGTACAACAGTTGGTCTATGCAAATCCTCCGTGGGTTCTGCCTACAATTGCTCCAACTCCTGGACAAGCAGTCGGAATGAGTGAAGCTCGCATTCCTGCCCACATCAGTGCTGGTAATGAAGCACAGTCAAATAATAATTAGTTTTCATACCAATGCACACTGAGTACAAAGTTTCCGTCCATATTTTTCGCATGCTAAAAAAATAAATACAACCTAATGTTGTGTCAATCACACTTCAGTCATAAAGGTTGATTTTCTGTGTGTTTTCCTCCGTAACACAAGTTTTGATAGAATATGGACTCAGTGTGCCGCGGTGGTGATTACAGCAGCTGTAGACTATATAATATTTTCATACATTTTCAGCACAGTCTCACAGCAATTCATACAAATTTTACTAGGTGGCTAATTTGTACAAATTCATATGACCTCACACACAAATTCATATGATTTTTGCTAAATTGTATGTATTTTATGAGTTGGGGGTTTAGATAAATCTTACAAATCGACTTAAGGAATACTGCTCTACTGCTGCTACATATTCTCTTATGAATGTCCTTCATGCTTTTGTTTTTATTGCAGTGGACAGTGATCCCCACTTCATCATTCACTTACCCAAAAGCAACATGGACATCTGCTTCAACATTGACTCCAAACCTGGACACATCCTCAACCTTATTTCAGATCCTGGAACAGGTAACTTGATATCTTCCATCAATTGAAAAAACCGAGCTCCTTTTTTAAAATTTCATTTACATTTCCATCTAGTCGTTTAGCATACGCTAAATATAAATGCTAATTTTCCATATTTGTTTTTTCCCCTATTCAGGAGTCACAATCAATGGTCAGTTGGTTGGGTCTAAGAAGATGAAGAACAACAAAATAAACACATACTTTGGCACCATCTCCATATACTCTAAAACAGACGGTGTGCAGGTTATAGTGGGAACCAACAAAATCGACCTGATGGAAGGAAGGAACAATCACTCCTTCTCTTGGGGGGCTACGGCTGAGCTGGCACTTAACAGGTACAATATACAACTGCAGATATTAGGAACAAAATTGTAGTTTTGTTAAAGGCATAGTTCACCTAAAAAAAAATTTTGTAAGACCAGGGACATTTATCAGGTTAAAATGCATGCTTTAATTCTCTAGATATAGGATGATGTTGTTTAAATATGCTTTTCAGGATGAAGGTCGCTATAGTGAAAGAGCAACATGTTACCGTGACAATTAATGGAGAGATTTCAGTGATGGTGCTTTTGCATCGGGTGTGGAAGAAGCATTCTGTGCAGGTGGACTTTCTGGGCATTTATATGTCTAACGACAACAAATACTCCACACAGGTTCACGGTCTCATTGGTAAGTCACTTTTAATATTTACATTCATGAAACAGAAATGTGTGGGTCTTGTTCTTAAAAATGTTTTTGCGTCTCGTAACAGGTCAGTTTACACAAGACCCAAATGTAAAGGTGTACAATGTGCATGAGGGAGCAGATCCGAAGAAGAAAGAGGCCACAATGGAGGTGAAAGGCAACAAATTAGCTGTAACCAGGTAATCTCACATACACACATCATAGACTTCCACTGTTTTTATATCAGGTTAATTCTAGTTCTCTAAATATAAACCTTAGATTTAAATAGAAACATGATTTATAAGACTTGTTAACTAGTAAAGACGCATTAAATATCCTTACTGTTATCTGCTTTATGCATTGCAGTATTAATGTCTATAAATATCATTCTTTCCAGACGTGTATATTCAAATCTGCATGAATGAAAGACTAAATAAATATGATTTAGAAACGCTTCTCATGAAATAAATGTAGTAAATACTACTACTAAAGAAAATTCAACTTATGTGTCATCGACATTAAAGACCTAACTAGCATATATAATATTTATACATTTTGCGATATTTGTATATTGATCAGGGGCTGGCAGAAGGACTACAGACGTGACAAGAAACGAGGTTCAGATGTCTACTGCTGGTTTATCCATAACAGTGGGAAAGGCTTCATTGATGGCAGTTACACCAGCTATATCCTGCCTCAGCTGGACAGCTTCCTGACCGCTATCTGAGAGCAATGAGTGTGCGGCAGCTAGTTTAGGATATTTGCCAAGAGATTGGTTATTTTATATGAGCAATTAGCACCAAAGAAAATTGAAACATGCCATTTTGCCAGTTTAAAAAAATGGTTTTTAATACTACTAGTAAATATATACAAAACATAGGAAAACAAAGCTGTACGTCAACCAGCTAAACTGAAATGACTTAAAGCCAATCAAAAACTAATTTGTGGGTAAGACTTATGACTTTCTGAGCGTTTGCAGTGAAACATTTCATTGAAAGTTTGATTGATTTAAATATTTTCATATACAACCATTTTCAATGACAGAGATAACAATGGACAAAAACGATAAAACAATAAAGATCATTGGTCATTTTGTTCCACTATGTAAATCAGGTCATTTAAGAGTCTTTATTATGCACTCTGACACAGTAGAGGCGAAGTGGAGAAGAAGAACATCAAGCCAATTTAGAGAAGTCCTCATATGCAATCCCCTCCACTGTCTTTCCTTTCATCCGACCCTAAACCAAGACAAAAAAAATGCTTTAGATGAGTGGCTCTCAATCATTGGGAACTGCGTAATAGTTCAGTAGAAAACAAAACATTTCATTCAGGATTCTTCAAATAGAAACTTTAAAAATTGCATTTTTAAAATCCAATTTGTGTTTATAACTCACTTCTGGTCAATTGATGGCATCCTTACTGCAGAGAGGTATTTAAAGGGATAGTTCACCCAAAAAAAGACTATTTTATCGATAACCTTATTACCTTATTGTGGCTGTCTATGCAGGGTCAGAAAGCTCTCAGATTTCATCACAAATATCTTAATGTGTTATGAATGTCTCAGGGGTTTCAAACAACATGAAGGTAAGTAATTAATGACAGAATTGTAATTTTTGGGTGTACTACCCCTTTAATAAAAAAAAAAACAAAAAACTACAAGCATATATATGACTTGAAAGCTAAAAAAAATTAACCACAAGCTATAAAATCATATCGTGCATTTCATTTTAAGTGAACTTACCGAGTCTAACGTGAGTGTAGCAGAGAATTTATGCTCATTTATCCCTTCCAGGATGGCCTCTGTGTCTTTATATTGACCGTTCACAATCAAAACCCGCTTACCTGAAACAGAACGAGAAATAAGTTCTTAAAAATCCTCATTTTTGTGTAACAGAAAAAATAAATAAATAAATCACAGGTAATACCAGGAGCTGGAATGACTGTCTCCAAATGACTCTGGTCCAGTTTGAGTTTGTCTCCAGAGTCGATCATCTTCACCACAGCTGTGTATTTATTCTGCACTTCCTGTAAAATCCCACACATGCACACAATATCACCGTAGGAAACTTCTAATCACTCAGCGTGGATGACAAGTGTCTTCAGTTACCCGAATGACTGCTTTCTTCTTGTAGTACTTCTCTCCCAGTTTCTTAGTTATCACTTTTACTACGATGTTTGCTTGTATCCAGTTATCTGATCTTACAGATTTCTTCTTCTGTTCCTCCATCTGCAAGACAGTTCTGGTTAAATCACAGCTGATAAACGTGCAACAAAACCCTGTGTATTTTATGAATCTATAACACCAGCAAAAGTAGCTAAAAAGGAAAACCAATAGAACACGAAGAACGTGCCTCAATTATCTCATCCAGAGCTGATTTCTTTTTCTTGTCCTTAGAGTCTCCGTTGTGGGAAGACTCTTTTCTTTTCGCAGAGGCTGCAGCTTTGAGGGCACTAGGACCCAAAGTGGTGCTATAGAAATAAAATGGACCGTTATTGTCACCCCAAATACAGCCATATTGCATTATTATTATTGCCATATTGCTGGTTATACCTTGGTTTAGAAGGCCCCGCTGAAGCAATGTCTAAATTGAAAGCTACTTTCTCATCTTCATTCATTCGCTTCAGTTCTGTGAAAACTGGTTCTTCCTGTAGATACATGGACAATGAGATTTTGAACAGGAGAAGAGAAAAAGAGAAACTTTTTTTTTTTTTCAGGACACAAACATACCTCTGGCTCCTTGCCCTCTCGGCCGCGTCGAACTTGATCTTCGATGAATTTTGCGCTGCGTTCTTCATCATCCATATCCTGTTTCTTCTTCCTCTCTAGCTCTTCCTGTCTGCGGATCGTCTCCGGATCACGATCGATGTACTGGATGTACCAGCCTTTGGGTGTCTCATCCACTTTGCAATAACCTGTTCATCAAGAGTGCGTTCATCTAATCAAAAATATAGTCCTTTCTGAAATATTGCTATCAAATGTTATATATATATATATATATTATTATTTTTTTTTTTAAATGCACTTCAGCATCATTACTGCAGTCTTCTAATATATATAATATAATAAAATAATATTTACATGTATATATTTATATTTTATAGAATTTATATTAAATATTTATATATAAAATACACTATAAAATATCTATGTCAATGTAAAAAGTATTCACTGTCACTTTTGATCAGTTTAGTGCATCCTTGCTAATTAAAATTAAATAGAAAAAAAATCCAACTGACCTCCACATTTTAAATGGTATTGTATTTTGTGCATATCTGGGGTTTTAGTTCAATAAAATGTATAGGAAGCTTGCCTTCTCTCCCAAGCCATTTGGTGAAGTCGGTGAGAGTCTCCCACTGAGTAGAGTTCATGTGAACGTGTTCCCGATGACTGATGTACTCATTATACACAATGTTATTGTGAACTCGCTTAGTCCCTGCAAAGCGAACACAGACAACCTTAGCCTACAATAATAAAACAAACACAAAATAAATCAATATAATGCAGATTAATAAATAAAAACAGCAACGACTTACCAAAACGTCTTCGAAGTAGCTCTAAGAAGTCACTTTTGAACTCACTATAAAATCAGAATTTAAAATCACATTTAATCTCAAAGACAGCTGGATCAATGGGTGGATGTGGATGTGTGTGCGGACTTACTCCGAGAAGTAGTTCAGGAACTGGTAAGGGTTCTCTGAAGCTAACAGCAGCTGTCTCTGATGAGACTCAGACATGCAGTGACATTTAAACCCATTCTGTAATGAAGACAGATCACGTTAACTGGCAAAGTCTCATTTTGAAACACAACCTATATTGCTCAAAATCATGTCCAGATAGGCCCAGTTTTTATATGTTGCCCCAAAATGCTGTCTTTTTAGGTTTTAGCACAAATAGGACAATGACACCCAACCGTCAATGCCTATAACATATGCTGACTACATAGGGAAGTCACTTGTTGGTAGATTGCTAAGTTTTCATTTAATCATTTAGCATGCTGTAAGACACATATTACATATTATAATCAAACATGCTATCTAGAAAGGCAACAAAAGTTTTGTAACGTGGCCTAAGATATTCAATAATGCTGTTTAGGTCATAGTAACGTTATATATATATATAATAAATAATACATGCTAAGTATTCATACCTAAAATTAGATAACAAACACGTGTTAGTTGAAGAATAAGACACACGTTCACATAAACTTACTTCATCTCTACACTGTTTCTGACACATCTGGCAATACCAGCGCAGTTTCTGAAGGCCTTTGGCTTTAATTCTGTTTCCAATCGCTTTAGGGCTTAGAAAATCAGCTTTCCCCATTTTAATCAGTCAAAAAAATCAAGACTTATTGAAAAATAATAACAGTTCCAGTGTCCCAACACTTCCCACTCTTTCTTGGGTTGTGACGCGAATCCGTCGTTTTGCTAAAATGTGCGTTTCGTCACGAATCCGTGTGTACCTATACTATCGCGAGATTATGATGAGTGCGTCTATCTGCGATTTATTTGCGCCTGCGCAGACCGGCTGCTCTGACCTTCATTGAAGTGAACATGTTCGCCAGGACCAGCGCGGCGGTGTTCCTCCCACAATGGTACGAATTTATTGATTTATTTAACACATAATTTTCTGGAACTATGCATTTGATGTGCGTTTATAAGTTAAGGAACTACATTGCGTCGGTTGGGGAATCAAATGCGGATAAGGTGGAGCAAGGACGCGCTGAACTTTAGGCCTCAGTAAGCCTATGACAGCGCGCGAGTTAACATGTCCCTGTTTATTTAGGCTATTCTATAACAAAACGCTGCTAACTTCACATATTTAATGAAATTATGTTCCTGGTTTTTGAAGTATTTCTATGGAAACCGTTCTGTTTTGTCATGCAGTGCCGTGAATAGCAGTGCGGCTTTCCAGTGTATGCATTGCTTTCAGTTTAACTTAATTTGCTGTCATATTTTTTATGCATTATTGACCTTAGAGTTGTTATATTGTATTTACTTGTGGACGAGCTTAACTTCTGCAAAACGTCTCTTGCAGTGGGCAGGTCAGGAACATGGCTACCTTGAAGGACAGTAAGTAAGCTTTCCTTTTACATTATAAAAGGTCAGCAGACTTGAATGTTTTCACAAATGCAGGTTTTGTTAAATGATAGTTATTGTTATTTGTATATGGCTAATGGATAATTTGTTTTGCAGTAATGTCATCATAGATAACAGAAAGTTCTATGACGTTTCTGACCATTTGTTTTTTCTTTTCCTTTCTCCAGTCACCATTCGGTTGAAGTCCATCAAGAACATCCAGAAGATCACCAAATCCATGAAGATGGTGGCAGCAGCAAAGTATGCCAGAGCTGAGAGATCCCTGAAGCCCGCCCGGGTCTACGGCACCGGTGCTATGGGTATGCAGCATATTATTCATAAAAATTCACTTTATTGCATAAATATCTATTTTGAAAGGGTAATATTTCTTTTATCTTATCTTTAATGTTAAGCACTCTATGAGAAGGCTGAGATCAAGGCTCCAGAAGACAAGAACAAGCACTTGATCATTGGTGTGTCATCTGACCGTGGTCTCTGCGGTGCCATCCACAGCAGCGTGGCCAAAGCCATAAAGAGTGAGATCGCCAAGCTCTCTGGTTCTGGCAAAGAGGTTATGGTTGTCAATATCGGTGACAAACTCAGAGGTCTGCTGTACAGGTAGGCTTTTCTCCCTTTCTCAGTTTGGTCTCTGTAATTATCATTCAGCCATTTCCTAAATTTGTAGATGCATCACAGTGGTTTCAGATACCACTTTTTGCAATGTTCTGTGCTTAAGTCTCTTCCTCTGCTTCTGTAAACCCTCAGGACCCATGGCAAACACATCCTGATCAACTGTAAGGAGGTGGGCCGCAAGCCTCCCACTTTTACTGATGCTTCTGTCATTGCCACAGAGCTGCTGAACTCTGGCTATGAGTTTGACCAGGGGTCCATCATATACAACCGATTTAGGTTTGACACATAATGCACATATTATTATATATTATTATACTGAAAATATATATATTATTATTATTTATTTTTTTATTACTGCTTTTGATGCTGATTTATGTATTTTTCAGGTCTGTGATTTCATATAAGACAGACGAGAAACCTCTATTTTCCATGGACACAGTTGCAGGCTCAGGTATTGTTTCATTGTTGGGCTGAATACCCATCATGACATGTATAACAACATAATAATTGGATTACAGTTAAAACCACATTATACATGTCAGAGAGCCCTGCTTGTTTGTGAGTGGGAGTGAATGATGTATTAATGTTATTTAAGTTTAATATTAGATTTTCACTAGGCTTCCATGTTTCCCCTGTTGTTTTTAGATTTAGATCACCTGTGCCATCATTTAACACGCTTTATGTAATCTGTTCATGAAATGGCAAGCAACATTTTTTTTTATTTTTGTACTGTAAGGATAAGTTGCATATGTAGCAGAAAATGTACAAAGATCACTTGTGTGTGTGTGTATATATATATATATATATATACAAATTATTATAATAATGAAAAAAATAATCATTTATATTTATTATATATATATATATATATATATATATATTACATATACAGTCCCTGACAAAAGTCTTGTCGCTTGTGTACAAATTGACCTCAAGTGCCGCTGAAATATATTTCTAAT
>JAUCMS010000079.1:12275611-12339490 GCA_032357445.1 Enteromius radiatus | reverse complement strand
AATTTAAAGTCAGGTTAATAGCAGGTGTTTCTACAAAATAGATAAGCGACAAGACTTTTGTCAGGGACTGTATATATATATATATATATATATACATGGTTATTATAATAATGAAAGGGTGTGTGTCTGAGTGCATATCACAGCATTTTGACATAAGTGCATAAAAAAAAAAGAGAAATACTGATGCAATCTAATGAAATATAATCCCAATAAATTGGTATATTGCTGTTATTAGTTGAGCCTTATTTGATGCATTCTTGTTTTGTTATTGTGGTAAGTTTAACTACATTTGCTTGGTTTTATGATGTGACACATCGTTTATCATGCATTTTGTTCAGAAAATATGGGCATCTATGATGATATCGACGCTGATGTGCTGAGGAACTATCAGGAGTTTGCTCTGGTCAACGTCATCTACTTTGGCTTGAAGGAGTCCACCACCAGTGAGCAGAGTGCCAGGATGACTGCTATGGACAGCGCCAGCAAGAACGCTTGTGAGTCAATTTATATCTCATCTTCCTTTCAGTTTCAGATGACTTTGATGGCCAGTTTCCTATATTCCTTGCTAAAGTGTGGTCATCAGAAGAATTCTCGTTCACAATCTTGTTTTTCTCCTCGTTCAGCTGAGATGATTGACAAGCTGACTCTGACCTTCAACCGAACCCGCCAGGCCGTCATCACTAAGGAGCTCATTGAGATCATTTCTGGAGCTGCTGCTCTGTAAGATGTTTTTCCTCTTGTTTGCCCATCATTATAACCCATGCATGCCACCTGTCTTCCTCATTCATTCTTTTGGGTTGTGGTTTTCTAATGACCTGTTCTGTTACATCCATGTTTATGTTTCTTTACATTTTCTGAACTCATCTGTTTTATGTATTGTTTTTACACCATTAATTTATTAACCCACATTAATCTAATTTCCATTTTTCCCTCACTGATCATCCTTAATATGCATGCATTCACCAATCACAGAAACTGAAGCGTGACTGAGGTAATGTCCTGCAGCTGACTGTAAAATATATTGTGTGCTTATAGAGAAATAGCATTGATTTTAGTGTTCTTGCTTGCTTTTGTTGCATGTGGTGGGTTCTTTTTATTGGGTTTGGTCAAAATGGAAAAGTTAATTTCCACAGGCAATTAGTAGAAGCTGCATAAATTGGGTAAAAGAGCATTATTTTTGTGGCGCACTGATATACAGTTTTATCAGTTAGGTCTGAAACATGCTTTCTATATGTTTATACTTGTATAAAATTTTTTTGGTATTGAACTTGACTATGTTCACACCAACACAAATGTTTATCGCATGCATTCAGAACAATGCTGAAGAGAAAACGGCAGAAAGACTGAATAAAATCGCAAATTCACACTCTGCCAGTCGATTGACCCCATGATTGCACGATAAATCTCTGATAAATCTGAAATCCAAATGTGGCCCACAAAAGAAATTCATTTAGGGAATCCCATGGAAGCCTGTTTTTTTTGCACCTAAATAATAATATTAATAACGTTATTGCGACCTTTTTGTGAGAAATTCGCAATTACAAGTTATGAAGTTCAGTTTTAAGGAGGGGAAAAAAGACCGAGATGTACTCAGAATTGTGACTTTTTCATACAACTTTCTCTCAAGACTTTATGAGTTTATCACGCAGTTCTCAGGAAAAAAAAAATACAAATCTGAATGTTGTTATAAGTTAAAATAACCTTTTTTTTTCTTTTTTTTTTTCAATTCAGTTGTGGAAACAGAATCCCTGTAGCGGTTTCTCAATAAACAGAACATTTAACATGATTAATAAACACACAACTGCGACAATACATGGTTTACCGAAGTTCTTATTATAATTGTCCTTATTAAATATATACAGTAATAATGCACTGCTTTAAAATACTATGACGTGTGTTGTCTCACAGAAGGGTTTATTTTAAAATGTGGTATTTTCACATGCTTTCAAAAGCTGCCTTAATAACTTCAGTATTGATTTATTTCTCGCAACTAATTTAGTTTTGGTGTGAACACGCTTCGGTTGTTTAGAATGTACTAACTATGTTTCTTTTCTCATTGCAGATAAAGAGGAGCCCTGTGAACGTTCAGTGTGGTTCTGGCGCACATGCTCTCCAGTTTGGTCACCTGGTGTAGAATTCATAAATATATATGTGCTTTTGTTTGTACAATTATCAGAGAAAATAAACCTCTTACAGAGAAACATCAACTAGTTGAGTGCTAGTGTATGTCCTAATCGGCTTTGATGTCCTCTTAAAAAAAATAAATGCATTTCCCGTCTCATGCTTATTTTCCATTGGAATTAAAGCTTGTGAACTCTTCTTTGAAGCCATGGGCTCGGCTACGCTCAGAGGTTATCAATACACTGAGCATTTGAAGAGAAGACGTCTGCCAAAACAGAACACAAGGTCAATCCTTCTAATAAACCCTCTCTGGCATTTACGTATTTTGCTTAAAGCAGTATTAAGTTACTCTGAACTGATTACTGATAAACCCAATTGACTTAACGGCATCCTTATTGTCCCTTCTTATAATTGCCAATCAAAACAAGTTTAGCCTCCTTGTTATCCATTTGAAACTCAAGCCCCGGCCAGCCACCACAGTATCAGATTAAATGATCGGGCTGCGGTGTTGGGTGTCTGGATCCATGAAAGGGTGAATTTGGGGGTCACTGATTGTAGAAGAGGGTCTGATCTATTAAAGTAATGGACAAGTAGAAAGTTTGACCATATGGGTCACTCATACATTATTTAATCAGCTGCCACTGGAGCTCAGATTCTGATGGTTATCATCTGAGAACTGATGTGCATCTCCATACCCAACTTTTGAAGATGTTTTGGAGTCATCCGAGTTCATTATGCGTTAGAACATTATATGCGTTTAGAAATATACACATTTTATTAAATGTTTCGGTGAACAACTGACAATCAGGCATTTTATTTGGAGATTAAAAAAGTTTTACTTGTTGCAATCCAATGTAAGAATATAATGTAACTGAAATCATTTTTAACAACAAAAATAATATGCTTAATTTTCTGTTTTAGCATCAAAAATTATTTTCTTTAAATGTACTTTTGTATAAAAGTGCATCTTTTATTAAAAGTTTCACAGTGGGGAAAGAGTATTTTTTTATATATTAAAACCAACTCATACAGCCTAATATATTGGTAATACAGCATAAATTGGTAAAGATCTGTTCAAAATACATGTTTCATGTCATATACAAATCTACAAAACTCACTTTTTTTGTATTGATTCACATAATTTCGTTTCTGAGTAAATCCTTCTATGACCCTACTGAGACAAAAATTACAATTTAAAAGTCTATTTCATGAACAAAATAAATAGCAACATATATGTGATATTATTATTATTGTAATTAATATTAATGGCATGTACAAAAACAATAAAATACACTGAGATAAACTAAGAAATATTCAAGATAAGCGAAACAAATAATAAACCAGTGCTGAATACAATAGTAATACAATGGAGGCAATATAACTCCATGAAACAATCTCTAATTTGCTTTCAATATATTTTTGAGAAGCTCATTGATTATGTGGTAACGTAAATTAATCACTGAGTCGTTTTACACACCATCACTGCTAGTTTTCGCCACTAACATATGCAGGTGGTCTAATCGAGCAAGCTATAATCGATCAGACTCTCCGCTCTTCTGCGCATGCGCGATCGATTGCTCCGCAATGTTTTGTTCGGTAGGTAAAGATGGCGGCTCCTATGGAAGCGCCAATGTCCCAATTCATGTGAATTACCAAAACAAAGCCTTTCCAGGCGCCGTGAGAGCGGGCTTTCGGGAGCGGAGACATGTGTGAGAGTTACGCGCGCTCGCTGCTGCGGGTCTCCGTGGCGCAGGTGTGTCAGGCGGTGGGCTGGGACGCGGTGCAGCTAAGCGCCTGTGATCTGCTCTCCGATGTGCTGGAGAGATACTTGCAGCAGCTGGCCCGAAGCTGCCACCGATACTCCGAGCTCTGTGAGTCGTTTAACATTCCTTTCTGACCCTTGGAGTAGTGTACACTAGAGTGTGTTTGTGTACACTGTAGATAGTGTGCTTGTTGTTAAGCCCCGCCCACTACAAGTGTTGTTTGCATGCTAAGCTAACTAGCTCCTCAAATGGGGATTTTACTGTTATTGTGTTAAAAGGTTCTTAACGAACTACTTGTGGTCAGTTTCTTTGACTTCTTAACACGTTGTTTTATTGTAAGACGTTAGTTTGGACGCTAGCCATCGAACTTCTCTGTGTGTGTTTTGACAGCTGACAAGAGGCTAGTTAGCTGACTATTTAGGCTTTAACAGATATCAGCTTTTGCTTAACAGACTGCATGTTACTCAGAAGGAAGTGAAATGCGAAAAAGTATCCCTTAGAGATAGAGAATAATGTGGAATAGAACCAGAAAATGTGGAATAGTTTGCAAGGATGCGGAGTATGGCATTCCCACTTGTTGCCATAGTGATGCTGTAAGCTGCAGCATCATCTGTGCAGTGCATGTGTTCAAGATATTAATTTTTAATATCAGATACTGTTAAAGTATTTATTAATTCGGAAGTAGTTTTTGTTTTTATTTTAAATCAAACGTTTTAGTTGTGTGATTTCAGTTTAGCTTTTTTTAGATATAAATTTCATCAAGGTTTATTGTTTGTTTTTTATTCTTTATGGAGCACCATGAATATCATTTCTGTTTTAGTTAACAGTAATAATGTAATAAAGCAACTAAATATATGCCGTTTTGTTTGGATTGTTTTTGTAAATGTTTGTTTTGAAATTGTGTTATCATCATTGAGAAACTTTTTTGTAGTAATTAGTATATATATATATATATTGGTAGTAGTAATAAGTTTTAGTATTATTGTTTGCTTCTTGTTTATTCCAGTTTTAGGTATTTTAGTACATTAGGTTAAACTAAATTAGAAAAAAAACTGTAAAAAATAAGTTTATTTATATTTCATTTTATTTAAGCTTTCGTTTTACTATAATAACAATGATTCAAAACAGATATATTTTCTTTTATTTGTGCTTTTAGTAACTTTACCTGCTTGTCATCAAAGTAAGAGTCTGCAAAACATGCTGTTTTTGTGTGTTTAATAGGCCATGTTTGTAAAGTGTTTGCAAATATTTGTTTTGAAAGATCACAGAGATGTTTTGAAAACTTGGTTGACACATGAAGTCATTTGTTTTCGTGATGTAGGCTAACTAATAACATTATGACACAGCTGAAATATATAATTTTTTTTTTTTAGTTAGTTTGTTTAGTTAGTTAATACATTAACCATGTGTTGTACCCTGTCAGAGGTAATTTCCTATTTATTAGTGTGTTTTCTTTCTCTCTTTAAATATTTAGGCTTAAATATTATCTTTTATAATGTCGATTTATTTATTATTTGGAATATTTGGTTGCTGAACATGCATTAATTTCATATGTTGCATGGAATAATCTCTCTCTTTTCTTGCAGATGGACGTACAGACCCTGGACTGAGTGATGTGGACCAGGCTTTTGGACTTTTGGGAGTCAGTATATCTGAACTCGAGGACTATGTAAATAACATGGAGCCTGTTGGCTTCCCACAAACTATCCCTCAGTTTCCCATCAGCAAGAGCAGCATTCTGCAGTTTCCTGCTGCTGGCTTTGACACGGACGCCCGTGATGCCCTGAGGGGCGAGAGGAGAGACTATATCCCAGAGTACTTCCCTCCGCTCGTCTCGCTGCAGGAAGGTACGTACCACCAAAGCTATAGAGTTAAAACTGAAACTATGCAAGCAGAAAAGAAACATAAAACAGTGTTTGCAGTGACAGTTTGCTGATTTATTGGCTACTATGAATTTGACTGAACGAAAGTGGTATTCTGGGCCCAAGGCAGTAAATGATACACACAAATTCTGAATTTAAGTGAATAGTAAATTACTAATTTGATATTTATATTTAATTTCATTTAGTATTTAACTTGACCTGTGTCGTGTGTCTGTAAACGCTGAAAGAAAAGAATGATAATGCGTACGATGCATAATATTTTCACGTGATTGAGGAGAAAAATAGAATTAGTTGACATTAGTTCCAAATGTTTTCCTTTTGCCACCGCACACACACTAAAGGAAAATAGAATAAAAAAAATTAGGTAAAAATAACTGTATTTGCAATTATTCCAGTCTGTCTTATAAGAAAACAAATATAATTTAATTTATTATTTAATTTATTTTATTTATCAAATTAAGTTGCATTTCCTGTGAAATTATTCTTAAGATGCATTTATTTGATTAATATGTTCAGTAAAATAACGTGCAATAACACACTTTTTCCATTTTCCCTTCACATAAAATATTATTTTATTAAAATTTATTTTTTAAATTATTTTCATTATATATAAATATATATATATACATCAGATTTCATGCACTATATACTGTAATGCTGCAGAGAGCAAACTCTGCTCATCTTGCCAAAATGCATTGTCATGCGCACATATTGAGTTCTGTCCCGTACAGTGATGCACACAGGAACATAGGTATCCCATGATCCCCCAGTGCCACAGACCCTTCACTCTCACCCCATCCGGCTCATATCTCGCATGCACAAACACACATTCGCCTTCTCATCACACACATCGGAGGCAGTGCCAGTGGGTGGTGGAGGGGCGGACATGATCAGGGTTGTTTCGGGTCGTACAGGAAGCTCTCTGGCTGTGAGGTGTGTTTGTGGATGTCAGTGTGTGTGAAACAGGAAGTCGGTGGGCTTTGGGCTTCCAGCCATGTGTGTGTGAGAAGCTGGCGGAGGTCCGGCCCGGATGGCAGACATCCCAGGTGAGTGTGTGTGTGTGTGTGTGTGAGAGAGTCCAGCCAAGGCAGGGGGTCTAACTGGGCTTGGAGCCAGCGCTCAGCTGGATGCCTCTGTGCCAGAAAGAAAGACTCAGGGTCTCTTTTTCTCCCTCTCCTCCATTTCCATTTGTTCCTTTTTCCTGTCTCCCGTTTCTTCCTCATAGATCAGTTGGAGGCTGTATTACACCCTAAACTCACTTCCACACACTCATGCCACAAATCTACATGTGCTCGTATAGGCAAAATAGACAAAAGTTTAAACATACAGTGCATTTTTCTGTCATATGTGATCTATATATTTCCCTCCAAACCACAAAGGTTATGGAGCCCCACTGTGTGTTGGAGTGTTATGAACACAAATGGGTTTTTGTTTGTACTTTTAGTACTTCTTGCTCAAAGTTCCCCTATTATGGATTTTTGAAATTGACCTTTCGTGCATTGTGTAAGTGAAAGAAAACCTCCTGCACATTTTTGGAGTCAATGAACAATTAAGGTAAACATAAACGCATGTTATGAGAAAATGAAAGTGTTTTTTTGACTCTGTATGCACGTCAACCTGTTGTTTTTGTCATAACCCATAATAGGGGCACTTTAAGGAAACTTCTTTTTCACTACTGCTCATGATTAGGGTTAGTGATTTGAACAAACCCCTTATAATAAGGATTAATTGTTGATGGGGTGGGCGATATGATGCCAGTTGATGCCATAGAAATTTGTTTGGTAGAGATTTGCGAACACAGTAATTTAGGTCTTAACAGAAAGCAAACTGCTGAAAAAAAAAACATGCATTTAACAGTAAATTGGGTCCGGGGAGCTCTTAAAGTGACAGCAGTCTAATATTCCTGCTGTCTGTCAATCATGATAATCAAAGAACAAAAGAGGAATTTGTTCTTCTTTAGTTGACTGTTTACTTATCTTCAGTGTGCTTGTTTGTTTTTTAATTTAATTAGAATTTAGATCTAATTATAGTATCCTGATATTGTTACCTTGAATTAAAATGACTAAAATCGTAATATTTAAGATATTGGTCATATCGCCCACCTCTGATTGTTGACACATCCTGCATTATTGCTAATGGGCCAATAGACTTACATTTGAAGAAGTGACGCAAGTCACAAAAAAATAGAATGCTAATTTGTTTCAGAATGCCCTGTGGAAAATCTGTATCAACCAGTGTTTTTTTAGTATTCATTACATACTATTATTTTTATTTTTAATGGGTTTTTCTTTTTCTTTTCTTTTTCTTTTGTTTACTTTTTGTTATTATATATAATTATATTTAAATGTATATTATTTTATCATACAATATTTCTATTCAACTTTATTTTTTTATTTCATTTTTAGTATTAGCAACTATAATATATATATATATATATATATATATATATAATCTTAATTTAAAGGAACAAAAAGTCACCTTAGCAACAACATAACTTTTTTCCCTTTTCTGTTAGTATGAATCACTTCTGCAGTAGCATGTTTAGCCACAGGGTGGCGCTATGTGACCACATTTTTGCCCTTCCTCTGAACGTGTCTTTTTTGATTTTCTCCATTTCTCTTGTCATTTGTAATACTCAGTAAATGAAGATTTTAACTTGATATTAAGTTTTGAGTATTATTTTTATTATTTGCCTAAAATACATACGGTTTGTTCAAGTAAACAATGTAGACAAATAAATTCTATTGTTGTTTTTAAGTAAAAGTGAGTGGTGCTGGCCTATTTTAGAGCCAAGTCAGGAGACCTCACTGATAAGGCTGTATGATATTCTTATCCCACAATGGCTCAGAGGAAATATGTAAAAAAAGGGTTAAATATATATAAAAAAATAAAAAATAAATAAATATATATATATATATATATATATATATATAGCATAGCACGCAATTTCCCCTAGCAAGCCCCAAAATTTGACCTGTTGTCACGTTTATGTGTAATATCAAATTTTTTCATAATAATCTGTCAGTTTCAGTTTCATTCATGAACTCAGATTTGACGATTGTTGTCGTTGCAGTTGCAGTGGTGGGTTTTCTCCCAGTCAACAGGCTCTTGTTTGTCTATTGTGTGGGAGCGTATTGTTGTTCAGTCCTGAGGGAAGAAGGTAATGGGAGGTAGAGAGAGCGCGATTGCATCTGTACACTGAAATTACCAGTGATCGCACAGGCTGATAAAGTCTCTCCGTCTATGCAGAGAGAGAACAAGATTAAGATGACTGCTCTGGAAATTTACAGCTGCAAAATAAAGCTACGTGAAAGGACTGTGTTTTGATCCCAAATGTGCACCCTTTTGGTCTTTTTTTTAGTGGCGGTAGATGCGATGGTCTTACCACCAGAAACAACTCTATAATTATATGCACAATCTGTGCATATATTCTGTACAATGTCACGTAATGATGGTCGGTCAAGACTTGTGTATGATAAATATATTGTCAACTTTGCATGCTTGATTTGTAGGCAGCTTCTAGATTTTATTGCACTGGACAACGACCACTACTAGTTATGTCGTATTGCATGCATTAGACAACATTGTTTGTATTAACTAGTTTTGGCGCATTACATGCATTATAGACAAACACCACTACTAGTTATGTTGTATTGCATGCATTAGACAGCTTTGTCGATATTAATAGGCAAAATATTAATGCTAGCTTTTTAGCATTACATGCATTAGACAGATTTGTTGATGCTAACAACCAGTGTTAGTTTTGTTGCGTTACATGCGTCATAGATAACCACTACTTATGTCATATTGCATGCATTAGACAGCTTTATTGATATTAACAGGCATTGCTAGTTGCATGCATTAAAGACAACATCCACTACTTTATTGATACTAACAGCCACTGCTAATTTTGTTGCATTGCATTGAATTAGACAGTTTTGTTATTACTAACAACCACTACTAGTTTTGTCGCATTGTTTGACAACAGCATAGACAATAGCCACTGCTATTTATGTCATACTGCATGCATTAGACAGCTTTGTCAATATTGAAGCACTGCTCACTTTTTGCACCCCCTGAGCGAAACGTCCACGCAACGTTGCCACAACGTTTGCATCGCCCCCGGAGTGACACCTCCACACAATGTTGCCGCAACGTTCGCGGCGCCCCTTGAGCGACACCTCCAGGCAATGTTTGCGGCACTCCCTGAGCAAAACGTTCAGACAACTTTCGTACTAACATACAATGGGCCCGTGGCAGCGCGACCGCAGCCCTAGGGCCCCTGGGCAACGGCCCCGCCAGCCCATTCGGTAATCCGTGCCTGTCCACTGCTAGTTGTCATATTGCATGCATTAGACAGCTTTGTTGATATTGAAGCACTGCTCACTTTTTGCATTGCATGCATAAGACAGATTTGTTGATGCAAACAACCAGTGCTAGTTTTGTCGCATTACATGCATAATAGACAACAGTCACTGCTAGTTATTTTATCACTGCAAGCATTAGACAGATTTGTAGATATTAACAGGCACTGCTAGTTTTTTTTTTGCATCATCATAGGTTCATCATCATCATTTTGTTGGTTATTGTGGAAGCTGCCAGTTTATTTGGATTGCATATATGCAAAATTTTAATTGAAATGCGAGTGTGGCAGTTTTGCAAGTCTTGTATTCAGTCCCTGTCTTTTATCAACAGCACAATCATCCCATCGAGCTGGTTTTGTTGCATCGCATCACGCCGCTCTCTGGAAATGTGAATCTCCTGGTCCAGGGGTGCTGCTGATTATTACCTCAGTCTCTGCTAGCGTGTTCTGTGCTTCTGTTAACTTATGAATTGAGCAAGCTCTGTATTTGACTCGCTTCGTTATCGGCTCTTTTCAAAGCTTCACAAGGGCGTAAAATGATTAGAGGAGAGCCTGACAATGCATGAAGAGATTTGCACAGTTTCCGTAGATGTCAGGTGCAGCCGTTACACTCTAAAAAGAGAAAAGGATGAATATTAAAGGCCTCCGTCTTTTCTCCTTTTCTTCCGCCACGACATTCACATCTTCTTTAGAGAGAATAGGGCCCAGGGCCCGCTCTGATTGGTAAGGGCACGCTCCTGTAGCCAGGAGAATCCAACCTGATGAAAAGAATTTTGTCTTTTAAGTATAATAGTCATTACTGTCTCACATTCACTCGGCCTGTCTCTCACAGGTCAGAGCTTACCCTGTTTTTGCCGAAATGGTGCTGGTTCACAGGCTAGAGCCGATGTCTGGACGGAAATGCCATGAGAACGTATTTTGACTTATTTTCACTAATCCTACCAAATCTTCAAAGGAAAAAAAAAATTCAGTAAAAAATAAAAAAAGAGAATAATTTATTAATAAGAAATAATTAGCTAAAATAAATATTTTTTATATTATTTAAAAAAGAAAATTGAATCTAAATATTAATATGCAAATAAATCATTATTCATACGTGATTTTTCTACCTAAAATATACCTTTTTTTCTACTTAAGATTTTTCTATTTACCTGATAATAATAATTTATTATTAAGAAATAATTAGCTAAAATAATATACATATTTTAAATTAGCAAATAAATCAATATTCCTGCATGATATTTCTCCCTTAAATATCTTTTTTCAACCTTTTTTCTACCTACCTTATAATAATAATTTATTCATTAGAAATAATTAGCTAAAATGTAATATTTAAAAAAATATTTTTATAAGAATATAAATACTAAAATGCAAATAAATCAATATTCCTGAATGATGCCTTTTCTTAAAAGATTTTTCTTACCTACCTGTTAATAACAATTAATAAGCAGTAAATAGCAAAAATATTTAATATTAAAAAAAAAAAATTCTAACTACTAATATGCAAATAAATCAATATTCCTGCATTAGCTAAAATATTAATATATATTTTTTTACATTAAAATATATATATTTTTTTAACTAAAATCTAAATACTAATATGCAAATAAATAAAATTTTAAGACCCAGAAAGGCTTTTTCTACTGTGGAAACATGCAGAACGGTTCCAGATTGGCCACTGGTACCCTATCGGTAGAAAAGGGTCTTCGGTGTGCTGTTTATGTCTGTCTGTGACACTCTCGCTGATGTAGTAACTCCTGTATTATCTCTCTTCCCTCCTCTTATCTCAATGTATTTCCCTTCCTCGTCCCCCTTTGCTCATGGAGAGAGAGGGCTATCTGCTCTTTGTAGTTTTCTGACTATTTATGTCGGACAAGGTCAGAATCGTTTAAACTTGCCTGGCTCCCTCAGACCCAAAGATAAGATGAGAGCAGAAAGGATTGGGATCGATGGAGGAGTGCAGATTTATTCTCCTCTCTCTCTTCTGCTCTCTCTCTTTGTCTCTCATCCATCCTTCTTGCTCTTTTACAGAGGTTTGGCGACGTTGGATCCATTTGTCTTTTTTACTTTCCATTTGTCGACCCCTTTAAAATACTGTACCTAAACGGGCCACTTTGCTCATCCAGATCAAATCAAAGAGCAAATTAAAATGCTATCAAATAAATCTGACGGACAGCTCGCACTTGCGGAACCAAAGGAGAAGTCACTGAGAATTTCCATGTGTTTGAAAAACTCAACTTTGTGCCTTGCTTAAATTAATAGTCCATTAAAAATGAATATTCTGTTACTATTTACTCACTCTCAACTTGCTTTAAACTTACTTCCGTTGAATACAAAATGAGGAGTTTTGAAGAATATTCAAGCTGCCCCTTTCCATACAATAGAAAACTGTAAAGTACCAAAAAGGACTATATGATTCAATCTTCAAAAGCCTTCGTGGCCTTGTGTGAGCGAGTTGAGTTTGGCATGCTTTTTATAAAATTTAATGCTTTAGGGCTGCATGATTAATTGGAATAAAACCATAAGCATGGTTATGAAGTATGGTTATCAAATTGCTAAGGTTTAGATTTATTTATACAAATATATACTCGCAAATATATATATATATATTATATTTTCTTAATTTTTTTATCATCTTTATTGAGCAGTAAACATTATAATACTAATATTTATGCTTGGTATTTATATTCAGTATTATTATTATTATCATTGGTGATGATGAGGATAATACTTATTATTTTTTTATTATTATTATTATTTTTTTATTTTTATAAAATAAAAATATATTTTCTTATCATTTTTATTTTATTTTAATAATAGTATAGTAGTAATATTTACTAGTAATATAATAGTAATGGTAATATATTTTTTTCATATTTCATTAATCATATATATATTATTATTAATAATAATAATAATAATGAGTAAATAATGACAAATTGTGCATCTCTACAAACTAGCACAGCAAATCTGGCAGTTATTGTCACGATTTAAATCAATTAAATTTCTGATTCTTGTTGCCAGAATGGTTTTAATTTCATTTTTAAATTCAAGTAATTTAACTTAATGTTTTTGTATTCATAATGTTAAATGTATTTTAAAAGGGCAAAAAAAAAAAAAAGGCAAATATCGCCTTCTAATTAGAAAGCTGTGTTTCCAAATGTCTTTCCTAAAAAGAAATGCAAGCATAAAGCATTGCAAATCGGACATTCTGTAAAATATCTCCTTTTATTCTTCACAGGAGAAATTCATATGGATTTTATCAACACGAGCACGACAGAACGTTGACAGAATTTTCTTTTTTGCTGCGAACTCTCTCTTTAGATGTGTTTGTTAGGTGCTGTGGAGTGAGCTCTGCGTGTGTGTAGAGAGAAGCTTCTGGTCTTATGTTACTCTGTCGTGACTCTTTATGATAGATGGCTCAACCCAACCCTACTGCCCCCTGTCACAACCGTTTACCTCCCCCCGTCAGCGCACGGCGTGGATGAGAGAGTGTGTGTGTGCGTGTGGGAGAGACACAGAGAGGTCCGTGTTTGCTCGTTGCCACTTTGTGATTGACAGGTCTGGGATGACTCCCTGCTGCACTGGGCCAGGTACCACGAGCCTGTCTTGAGTGTGTGTGAATAGCAGACAGACAGGAGCCGGCTATTGGGCTCAGTGGAGAGGTCACCTGACCCAGGATCAGTCCTGGAGAGCCCAGGTGTGCTAACACAAAACGTGTGTGTGTGTGTTTGTGTGTGTGTGCAACGAATTTCCTCTCCTATCTTTTATTCCCAGTCCAAACTCTCACATTCTCTCAGGTTTCTCTTATAATTAGTCGACTCGAAAGCATTTGAGATCTTCATAAAACACATAATCCACGCCATTTTTATGTCTCCCAATGAATCGTTTGATTCTTTTATCACACGCTCCCGTTTCCAGCACGTCCTATTCTTTTCGTCCTACCGCCGCTCTCTTTTCATTCCCTGTCTGCGCCGGTTTTGTGTCCTTCGTTCCAAACTTGATCCTCTTCATAGCTGAAACACTCGTGCGAGTCTTCAGATATACAGGTATGAGCAAAGTCAAGCTTATTTTATATCTATAAAGTTTCATGTCACAGCATGATGTGGTTTATCACGGCTTCAGAGTCAAGTCTGAACTTTACAGGTGGATCAGGATTTTAGTTTTGTCTGTTTTATGGGAAAATATAGCCTTTTCTCTGTACTGTTTTGAATAGGGATGCAATTTTGAAATAATAATTCCAGATATTATAATTGCTGTTTTATAATGGACCTTTCGGATCCGTGTTTGTTGGTCAATGTATGTAAATTGTATTTCTGTTTTGAATTAAATTTAAATACGTCACCAAGTTATTTAGCTGGGTAACAGTTAATAAGCATGCACAAAAATAAACCCTAATAAGTCACAGTTTAATTTAAATGTGTCTGAATTTTGTAGCTATCAGTTGCATTATTAATTAAAAAAACAACAACAACAAAAAAACAACCTTACTTTTGAACCCTGGCATAATATAGGTTTAGGAAAAGCCCTAATATGATCTACTTCTGATAAATAAATACACACATATATAAAGTTGCTTTGTATAAAAGTGGCAGCTAAATGCTTTAATGTATAAACTTTGTTGTTGTCACCGGCCTGCCTTTGACTTATTCATGCCTCTTAACAGTAGGACATCACTGATATGTTTTTAGATATCCTGAAAAATGTAAATAAAGCAGTTATGAAAGAGGATTTAGTGGGAGAAGGGTTAAGGTTGTAATTATTAAGTTCTCCTCATTCCCACGTTACTGTCTTCATGCTCTTTCAGTGGCAGGATATGTCGATTTCATTTGATTTGGTGTGATGTGATTTGTCTGACTAAGCTTTTAAGATGTCAGCTGCCACCCACTAATTTGGCTGTCGTGCCTCTAGAAACTATTATTTTCTTCTCAGTACCTTATTCGGTCCTTTTTTGATTGCAAATGCATAATTAGTTAATTAGTACTTTTGAAATGCACTAACAATTTTGATGGCATCGTTATGTAAAGATTCATTATCAGATATTGCCAGAGAAATTAAATATCTAGTAAATAAAATATAAACAATATATATTTTTTGTCTTAAAATTTATATTTTGTTGGCAGGATAAATTTAGCCATACATTGTAGTTTTGTATTATTTTTGTGGAATTTTTTAAATACTAAATATTAATTTAATAGTGCACAAATAAATAAATAAAATGTATTTAATTAAAAAATAATAATAAAAAAAAAAAATATATAGTCATGTTTATAGTCGTGTCTGTGCTTGTCTTTTTTTATTAAGTTTATAATTTTTTCAGAAATCATAAATTATGACTAAACATTTTCTCCTACAAAATATCTTGCAGTACCTCTGCCTCCTTTAGATGGCACTCTTGCACCAGCCAATCTCTTTCCTCTTTTCTGTCTTTCTGCATCTATGTCTCTCTCCTGTCCTGTCTGTCTGTCTGTTGCACACAAACATATTCCACGTGTTTTCTCTGGAATCTCTTTTTTTTTGCCATGTTTGTTTATATAGAAACGTACTGTACAATATATGAATACACGCACTCTGAAGCGGGCATTGACCTGGTCCGTTGTCCTCCTGGTAAGCGTAGGTGTCATGTGATTAGCTTTGAGGGCCACCGTGTATCTTTCTGGCATTATGATGTGAAAGAAGGGCTCTTCCAAGCCGCGACTCTGGCAGGAAAAATGCTGTTCGTACACTCGATCGCCACCTACGAAACTCTCACCCACATGCACACCCAATTATGTGGGGTGATACCTTTTAAAGTAACTGCTTTGCTGCGTTACGCATATTTGGGTCTTTCTCAACCTGCCTTTCTGTATCTTTTAACATACAGTGTTTCTAACCAGTGGCTGGGCTAGCATTCTCAGCCGTTCTTGTTTTAAGTGGTATATTGTAATTGTAAATACGATAACCTGGTTGTTTGAAGGGTGCAAAACGACACATGCTTTATACAGAATAGTTTGTGGGTTGTTTTTAACAACAATAACATTTATTAAAGCTTCTCTGAGAAGGTTATCATTTTTTTTTTATTAAAAACTAGTTGTAGGTTGTTTTACCTTAATTATAAACATGCAAAAATATAAATAAGTGTATATATATATATATATATATATATATATATGTGTGTGTGTGTGTGTATATGGATGTGTATAATATATATATATATATATATATATATATATATATATATACACACTGCTCAAAGACTTTACAAGATATCCGCATCAAAAGAAATTCACAAAAGTGATTTGTAAGTAACGGGCCTATTTGTAAGGTTTCAAACAAGTTTTTGGAGAATAAAATGTCAAACTTTGCTTGAAATAATGTTACATTGACGTTCAGTGTAAAACAATAGTTAATTAAAAAATTCAAACAACTATTATGACTACATGTCAAAATATATAAAAGAATAAGGGAGCATATTAAATTTTACCGTGTTGTAAATGAGTAAAAAATATTACTGACAAATGGGCAAATTCTAGGATAGTGGCAAATTAAAAAAAAAAAATATAGCTAATTAAATTTCTATTTAAATGAAATGTAGTAAATCAGGGACAAAAAAAAGTATGATATTTATTTTTGGCTCACAAAAACAACAAAAATTTAAAGCAGCATTACACTGTGTTTTATGGTTAAAGCCTTTTTCGTCTTCGACCCACAATCATATATTAATTTTAATGCATTATTTTACATCTCTAATCCTATCCAATACTTTAACTTAACGACTACCGCACTAACTGTTAATAAAATGAGGAATTTATTGAGTAAAATGTTGTAGGTTATGCTGAATAAATGCTACCATATATAAATATGTGTGACAGCACTGGACACAGTTTCTCTGAGAGAGTTTCCCCTTTAAATCATCAAAACTTTTTTCTAATTATTAAAGCACAAAGAAGAAAGAATTCATTTAAAATTAACTAGCTGACCTCACTAATGAGCTAGTTGGTTGTTCCGAAGATTCCTGTTCTTGTTTCCTGAAACGGAAACCTTGTTTAACAGTTGTTTAGAAATTCATAGATATTAGCTTCTGTTGCTGTTGGACTCGGTGAGTTGGGGTCAGAGTAGTTTTGTCGGGGCCACCGTGAGTGTTTGTGTGTTGAAACTCTTTTAACTGATGCTGTGTGTAGTGGGCTGGGTTCGTCCGGTGGATGGGAGGGGTAGGAATGTAAATCCTTCCCCAGAGAGGGTGACAGGCTCGCGGGCTCAACAGAACCATTGCACCCCCCCGGTCCCAGGGCGCCAGGGTGGGTCACTGTTAACCCTGGCTAAAATAGCCAGTTCCTGAGTGTATGCTCGTGTGTGTGTGCGCGCAGACAGTGCAAATACTTTTTTTTGTTTTGGCTTTCTTTTTCCCACTAGTAACCTTTGTGATTAATACTGGTGTATAAATATAGTGATCTGACAATAAAATGTTAATGCATCGTTTACATAATTTTACTACACTGATTTTTTTAATGTTCATTTTGTTCTTAATATCAGTTGCAAAAATCCACCAAATGCTGATTTCCAAATTACATACCTTGTGAATTTGAACATAATTAATTTTTGTCAATATTGCAGTATGGTGTAAATTGTTTATTTGGGCTGTCATAACTTTTAACATACAAGTATGAATAATAATGGAAATGAACTATTGGCCTGTCAGATGTGAAATATTCGTCAGAGCAAATATTGAAGTTTCTGTGAATGTTAGTATTTTTTAATGTTAATGTTCCGGTTTCAGAAAGAGAATGAATGTGCATAAACTAGATTTTTCTATGCGATTGATCAATTAAAAACCAATTACACTTCCCGAATTAGGCAATACGGTTTATTAGGTAAAAATACTTTTTAAAAGCATTTTTCATAGTGCTGAAGTCATCAGTCTAGTTCACCCTTAAATATATGTTATACTCTAAAAGTGTGTTACAGGGGTTCTCTTGTGTGTGTGTTCAGTAATTGGGCTCTCTCTTTCTCTCACTCTCACACACACACACACACACACACACACACAGTGCTGCTGAAGCGTTTAGCGGTGCCAGGGAATTAGTGTGTGTTTATTGTCCTAGCAGAGAGGGAGTCTGGGTAAGCACTTAATGCCACCATAGGAAACAAGAGGTGGATGAGACCAGCACTCTGAAGGAGGGTGGAAAATCACTGCACACGCTGCAAGTCAAGAGGTGCTTTTACCAAAGCAGATGAAACATTTACATTATTAGTCTAATAGTCTAATTTTTGCTCTACTTTCCTGATGTTAATTTATAGTTCATTACATGAGTTATATTGCAAGATTGTGTAAAGTGAGTGTTTGTATTTTTATCTTAATGCGTGTAGCGTTTCCTTGGGATTTCTAGTGTCACTTAAAATTCATTTGACCTGTATGGTGGTAATCTCAAACCCATCTTATCTGTTTGAGGTTTCTGGTTTTGATACGCTCCCCACAGTCGTGGGAAACCTGGGAATATGAGGGAGGTTTAAAACTGCGTTTCTTAGACGTTGAAATATCATGGGATTTAATAACGTATTTTGTAAAAAGTCTATTTAATAATGTATTTTTTTTCTAAAATGATACATTTTATAATTTTACATAGGATCATAACATTTCTTTTAACGATATATTTCTAAAAGATGTGTGTGTGTGTTTATTTTTAAATCTTATACAGTAATCACAGAATGAAAGCTGGGGTTCCAGTTTTTAGAAAGCGTTTGCAAATAAGCTCCGTTTTCATCCAACAAGTCAAAGAGAACAAAACCGTCCTAATAAGATGGCATTAAATATCGCTAAGAAAACTGGAATAAACACTAAATATAATAATTTTCTTACTTAGTAATAACTAAATATAGTAAATACTTGTGCCTCAGAGTGAGCAGACGAAGCACAATAAATGCAGGCATTGCTTTCGGAGGCGGATGCCTGATGTTTGGAACACAGTCTTGTAAGAAAGTTCTGAGAAGCAGTTATTCTGACTTTGCTCAGGCATCCCAGAATGACCATTGTGTATGGTCAGATGCTGTGCAACAAGATCAATCCACTGCTTAGTGAACTGATCAAATTCACATTTTTTTTGATGCACATGCCGATATTTATTTTACTGATGTGTTTTAATCTCCCTTTTTTTTTGCATAAGTCAGAACCCAAACTTGTTTTCTTTTCTTCAGAACTCTTCGCTCGTTTCTAATCTGATACTAGATTCTAAATCTAGATTCTAAATCTGAGTTTAAGAGTTAATATACTATATATATTAGACTATAGTTTATTCTATAAACTCTGGATTATCTATATACTCACATATTCTACTTTTCATTAACATTGTTTATGAGATATTATACTTTAGCACTCTAGATGGTGTCTAGGTTGATTGTACAGTCAATGTCGTCCACCACCTGAAGCTTGTTTTGTGTGTTGAGTGAGCTACAAAATCTGCTGACGGACATTTTCCCCCTTCATGATCATCTAAAGACGACACACCTGCCTGTTATTTTGGGCTTATTGATGTGCATGTTTGTTTGCAGCTCCCCTTGGACCATGTGCAGCCCATATATAGTAAGGCAGTTTTTTAGTTTTTTTGCTGGCTTAGTTGGAAAAAAAAAAATAACTGGGGCACAAAGATATAATAAAATTGATTTGTAGTAGCGTTGGTGTAGGCCTGGGTTGCAGAATCGTTTCAGAATCGATTCACGATCGATGAATTGTGAAAATCGATTTATAGTCCAAGCCCTACATAGGTGTTTTTTTTTAATGTATTTTATTTTTTTTTGAGACTTTAGGTCTTAGTCCGTCATTTTTGTGTGCCTTTTTTTTTCGTAGTCCTCATCCTTTCCTATCAAAATGCTTGGGATGGATGCAAAAAAGCAGAAAATTGCACCTGATCCAAATTTTTTATGATTCAAATTTTTGGCACAAAAAATTCGGACTTGTGCAATGGCTTTAAAATCTCATTTAAAATCAGTAGAATTCACAATCATGGGAAAATTTCCCAAAGCTGCATTTGCTATATATTGCTATATAATAAACATATAGTGTGATGCAAATAATATAGCAGTAGGCCAATAGGCCAATCAGAGTCCTGTCGTTATTGTTGGATCTTTACTCATTATTTAATAGCATTTTTTTGTTGTTAAATAGCTACCTGACTTTGTAGCTTCATAAGGCAGTCATAAAGCTTCTAATGCTAACCGCTTCAGGTAGAAACATCTAGAGACGGATGTTTTGGTGGGAGGTCGACCCTGACGTCGAATTAGGTCCATTTTGAATTTGCACTCGACAAAGTATTGACTTTCACCGCGCCAATATAGGACTGTCATTCAGAATATTGGCAGACTGTAGCAAAAGATAATTACTGGCTAAGGTTTGTGTGATATAAATGATCTGTCAGGGGGCAGAATGAGGGAGTTTCTATTGAGGTGTGTCGGGGCTGTGGAGTGGAGCAGGAAGCGTACTTGTCCACCGACAGAAAGAACGCTAACTTGATAACGCGTATCGGTTTTGTCGGAGTTGCAGCTTTGGCTGTAACTTCACACGTTATCTGCATAGGTAGTAAAACTCTGCATTTATGCATTATATAAAGGCAGAGGCTGTGCTTCTGTTTATGCGAATGTACAGTTTTGGGTTTGTGTGCATCTTGTGTGTCAAAAATCTTTTCGATGCGCAGGTATGCAGTCCTGTAATAAATATAAAAAAATAAATAAATAAATTGGGACATAGCACGATATGGCAATCCATTTTACTTTCATGATGTGCATTATTACTTCCATTAAAAAATGAATACATTCTTAAATATTTTGACTATTAACCTTTTATTCTATTTGTTATTCAGTCTGCTAGTATTGAAATGCAGTCATGTAAGTCGTCATATTTCTGATTGTCGAATAATTTCCTGATGTTTGGAATTTTTAGTTTTTTCATTTGAAAGATTTTGATTACATTATCAAAGTAAGAATAAATCAGCCTTCTGAAGTATTTTATTTATGTTAGTGCTGTCAACCGATTAATCGTGATTAATCGGATCCAAAATAAAAAATGTGGTTTACATAATATATGTATGTATGCTGTTTATTATGTGTATATACATACAAACACAATTACAGAAATTGTCAAATATGTCATGTTTATATATTAAATATATTTATTTATAATATAAATTATATGGATGTAAATACATGCAAATATTTTCATAATATATACTGTATGTTTGTGCATTTATTAACATAACAAATACATATTATGCAAACACAAACCTTTTTATAAGTTTATATATATATATATATATATATATATATACACATTTTGTTTATTTAAATAAAAATCAAATATATATATATATATATATATATAATTTATTTATTTTATTTTTATTTTATTATAATAATTATTTTTTCTTTTGGAACAGCCAAAATTTAGCTTGCTTTGGTTTTTATTTAATCCACCAGTTTCGAACATGCTAAATATTTATTCAAATTCTTAATTGATATATGCAAAATTGAACGTGATTTTTAAAATGCCATGTTTCACAAAAAAAAATCAAACAAGCATTTCTGAACTTTAGAAATATTTCCTCAATTATTATCCTTTTTTTGTTTGTACCATTCATTTTCATATTTCATATATAACCATTTGTACGGAAAGCAGCAATTTAAAAAGGAACAACAAGACAGACAGATGGAGAGAGTACAGTGTAGACAGCCGAGAATGGAGAGCGAAAGATTGGATAGCAAGATGGAGAAGAGGGAAAGACGGAGGGGCCGACGACGCGCCTGCAGAATACAAACAGGGTTTTTCCATCTAGAGCGTTTGCCCTCATGGCACCAGCAGAAGCAAGGAAACACAGCTTAGATTAATGCACTGATAGAGGGTGGGAGAGTCAGGCGAGAAAGAGAGATAGAGCAACTGGATGAGAGACGGGCAGAAAGAAGAGAGTCCAGGATTAATTGAATGACTTCTGGATTGAACTCGTGATGGACGAGTCTTCAAAATGAAGAAGCGCGAGGGGAAAAAACAACGGCAAATCACGTAAAACACCATCATGCCGTTTTATTTTTACAGCCTAAACGCATTCTAAGCGGACCTGATCCCTCAAACTCGCATCGACCGCTGCGATATAAATAGTCAAACCTCATTTGTCACCGAATTCACCGAAACCTAATCCACGCACTCCGTATCTCGCTTTGTTATATAGCTCTGTTACTTACTTGGCTTGTAACAAATGTAGAGAGATGTGGCTAACAGACAGCAATATGCCCACGTGGCATTATCAGTTATCGCTGACTGGGTTTCTCTGCGGCCCGTAGCTCATCGCATTCCAGACACAACGTGATCGACTGCAGTTGAAACGCGAGAGAATGCGATAAACGTGTTCACATCTACTTGCGCTGAAACATACCCTAAGACGTAACCGCTTGTGAATCCTAGTCAAGCGGTGCAGATAAATTCTGCATAGAGGATTGCAGTGGGGCTTTTCTCTTCGTAGACTTGGAGTTAATGTCAACTGTTGTGTTTAGGGATTTAGTGCTTTCTAGATGTCGTGTTTTATATCGCGTGACTGAGGGACTCTTGTATGCTAACATACTACTATATCTGTGTAGTGTGCAGTTTCTTTCGATTTACTGCATCCCACAATGCAGTGCGCTTGGCCCTCCTTTGGTAGGGTATGATGATGTGCACTTAATCAGTGCATACTTTAACTGCTTATATTTGAATTTTTTTCACTCATTATTTGATTGAACATAAAGCTGTTTGTTTGACAAAAGCTAAGAGAAAATGTTATTCCTAGATAACTGGACGCAAATGATAATATTGATGATGAGGTCATGACAACAGTGTAGCACAAAAAAAAAGCTAGTGTAGACAGTGCAGCCTATTCTATTTTTTCTTTTGTTCTTACTGGCTGGCTTTTCAGTTGTTTATTATTTGATTGTTTATTGTTTTTTGCCTCCATGTGCTTTTGTTTATTTTTACTTAGTTAGTTATTGTTCGCTTGCTTTTGTTTGTTTGTTTGATTTACTTCAAGTGCAAATTGAAGCTTTGATGTTACCTTTTTTTTCTACTCGTTTTACTGAACTGACAAATGTCATGTTTTTGCAAAATATGCAAAATCAGCTTAACTATTGATAATAACTGGGCGATCATTTCCACGATAAGGTCATGACAACAGTATATAGCATGTTATATTTATTCAGTGTTATCTTTGTTTATTGTTTTGTTAGTTCTTCCTTTTGTTCTTGCTTTTGTTCGTACCTACTTGCTTTCGTTCGGTTGTTTGTTGGTTTTGTCGTTTGTTCCATCATCGTTTATTATTGTGTTTGACCCAACATGCTTTTGTTCCCTTCCTTTTATTTGTCGTTTTGTCCGCTTGCTTTTGCTTGTTTGTTAGCTCGCTTGCTCATTTTTTAATTTCTTTCTTTCTTTCTTTCTATTTATTCAGTGTTCTCTCTGTTACATTGCAGTATCAGGAGTATAGTTCTGTATCAGATGTTATATCATGCTGTAATTCTGTTGTTGATAAAGTGTTTGGCCCTGTGCGTGTTGTGCTGCTGTTATCATGAATCACACAAGCACTTGAGAGCGAGTGAGAGTGTGTGTGTGTGTGTGTGTGTGTTATCATTGATCAGAGTGAGGTCGTCTAGGCCATGTGTTGCTTTATATTTCATCATCTTAGGCTTCTTATCTACTGTTGGCTCCACATAAGCAAGCCCCTAATTCTGTTTTACCACTGACATACACACAAATACACCACCTGCAGAAACGCACATGGATCCATGTTATGAGTGGCGAGGCAAAACGGATCTGTCTTTGGCTAATATATTTTTTCAGTGTTATAAGATGATTTCCACTGAAATGGCCAGTGCTCTAATATTGATCAGCGCTCAACTATGTGACGTAACTGTGATGTTTCTCCCTGAGGAAAACACTTGCATATGCACACAAACACGGACACAAAGTTTCCAGACACAGTCTGGCCCCGCGCTGACCTGTGTTGCACCGTTTATCTAATAACATAATTTAAGGGATTTCCTGAGTGGGCAGAGGAGTGCAAATCCCTGCACACATTCACACAGACACACACTTTTTCTCTGTATATTGTAGTATGTCCTGAATGACATGTAGAAAATGTTGAGCTGTAATTAAATTAGCCGAATGTTTATGAAGATCTGTGTTTATGTAACAGATAACCTGAGTAAAGAATTACAGCCAATTCTGACCCAAACTTTATTTAGGTGTCTTCTCTTCAAACCATCATAGCCAAAACACACACTCACTCACTCTCTCTCCCTCGCTTGCTCTCTCTCACGCACACACACACACACACACACACACACACACCTATCTAAATGAGGACAGATTTTTTTATCATTATGAATAAAAAGCTCATTGTTATTGTAATCTATCTGTCTTAGATTTTTAATAATTTTATCTGTCTTAATATTAAATAGATTTAATATTGTGTTAGATATGAATTATATATATATATATATATATATATATATATATTTTAAAGGAAAGGATATACATACACACACGCATCTCTACTATACTGTCTGTCTATATATACCTCATAATTTTATATATAAATCTGTTTATACACTAAATCTCCAAATTAATATTAATTATGTCTCACAAATAATTGTCAGCATATTTGAGTCTTGGGTTATGTGTAGGTCATTTGTGAAAATACTCATAAAATACATACAATTTAGCAAAAAACATATGAAATCGTACTCTTAGAGGTCATAAGAGTTCATACAAATTAGCCACCTCATAAAATATGTACGTGAGCCGTGAGATCAGTTGTAAAAACCTACTTTTTCCTTTTTTTTTTTCTCCATGCTCCTTTCTTATTTGAGCACACAATACACACTGAACAGTTCACTGTCCTTCCTTGAGTTCCCATCTTTCTCCTCGGGAGTTTCCTGTGGAAAGGCTGAGTTCAGCAGCTGATTGGCCAGCTCCGGCGATGGGTTAATCATGGGGACGGGTGTTTTTTGGGAGTCGTGTAATGGCTTCCGATTTTCTCAGGGAGGAAGCAAAATGTAAATTAAGCAATTATGTATCTTAACGAGGGTAACACGGTATTTATAGACCTTAATAACCTTAAGTGGGCCGGTTTGGAAGCTCGTCAAGGGAATTAATGCAGTCTAAACAGCCTGCTCTCCTGTTTGACTTGGAGTGGCTCCCTCCACATGTCTGCTGTCGCACAGAAATATGAAAATGAGTTTTTCAGGCAGCCGTAGTGTTGGCGAACACAACGCATGCTGGAGCTCTTTGTGATTATTGTTGTGTTTGGATAGCTTTTCCTAAATTTGTAAGAAATGGGTAGATTTAAAAGTCAAAAAAGTTCTGACATGCTGAGAAAACTATATGAACTAGTCAAACCCACTAATCTTTTTGTGGACAAACGCATCGACCCATACTTGGGTATGACCTTGTTCTCGCTTTACTACCACCAGAACAAATACCTGAGGTTGAAGATCTTCACCTCAGACTGTTTTTGGCCTGTTCAAGCTTTTTTGGATTCACTGTTCTGCACCAAAGAGAAAAAAAGTTGTAAGTTCAGAAGGCTGATTTGACATTTGAAGTGAACTGGAACAGAGCAAGTGCCTTCTGTGGTAAAATATTTGGGCTGCACAATTGTGCCGACGGCAGCACAAACGTATTTTTGTAGGAGTAAGCTCCCAGTCTTTTTAAGTTCAGCCCTACGTCTTAAACACACTTTTAATATATGGGGGGTTTAGATTGAGTTGCGTGTGTTTCAAGTGGTAGGCTAGTTTGGGATTATATTCCTCTCATATTGAGATTGAGAAGCTTTATTTTACCGCTTGCCTGTAGTGTGTCGACCCAGCACTTTCTTCGATTTTGGAAAATAAAAACAAATTGGAAAAATTAAAATAATCTTAATACACCAGTATGAAAGCAAGACACATTTGAATATGTTTCCCGCTGTGTTTGGGGAAATAAAAGACCCTCCTGCTTTCTTCATAAAGGATTATTATTGTTTCTATTTTTTGTGGCGACAGACATCAAAAAAAAAAAAAAAAACCTGACCAAAGCAAGATCAGTAAGTTTCCTAAATTATCAGATAATTTGACTTTATGATAAGGCTAGAGTATTTGATCCAAAATACAGCAAAAGCATTTAAATTAACAAACTGTATATATATAAATACAGTTTGTTAATTTAAATGCTTTGAAAAAACTCATTTGAATACGTTTAGCACAATTTGCAAATTTCTATAGTCTTAAGCGACATTTAAAATATACCTATAAGAACTGAACTCTCTCTTGCTCGGTTAAATGAGGCTTGCATATGAGGAAATTCACCTGAATGGGGACGGGAAGGTGTACGTTCGGCTGTCGCCTTGTGTGAATTGGTGTGTCTGTAAGTCACCTGTGTGTGTCGACACTGATACACACCGGCACCAAGTGGAATTTGTCCTGGTGCCATTCTGTCGAATTTCTCTCTTTTTTTTATTTGTATTTTGTTCGTACGGGCGCGAGGAATCCTGGCCCTCTCTATCACAAAGAGATGCAAATCTCTCTCTCTCTCGCTCTCTCAGTCTTCTGCCGTCGTTCAGCCGTTACGGGAAGGGCAGACTGCTGGCGCCGAGCTGTTTGGGCTCTCTTCTGTACACGCACACACTCACACACACACACACACACACAATGCTGTCACAAAACATACCAACACACAATGTATGCACATGCGTGAACTTTGTTAGGTATTTCACCTGTTATTAATGAATGAAAAAATATATAAATATGCCACACACACTTACATATATTCAACTGCACACACTTTAAATGCATCCATTAAGGCTAAATGAGGCGTGTTGTTTTGTTGCGCTGGCCATTTAGCAAACGTTCAAGACTTTGGTCCCACAACCCTCATGCGGGTCCCCTCCACTAGGCGGTAGACCCCCAGTCTCTGTTGCTTTTCTATGCTGTTCCTGTCTGTAGTTCACCAAAAGGTGAAGAGTTCAGATTCCAAAGTGGTCAACTCAGGTAGACCTCAAACTCATCCTAAACCGGAAACACAAGACATTTTTCCCCACCATTTGTTTGTACTTCAGACCAGAATGTGGTTCAATTGGTTCAATTATTTAAAATTCTTCCTCAAGTGCGTGGCCAGTTTCTGAGAAGGATATAGGTGTTATATTTTTGTACTTCTCGAAAAAACCACATGTCTTCATAACGTATTTGGACGTCAATCACAGGATCAAAAAAAAAAAAGAGATGAGCGTAAATCGGCCGGTCACTTTGTGCGAATTTAGCTCCTTTATTTACCTACTAGAAACGTTTTAAAAAGTTTATTTGACTGCTTCCATAAAAAAGTAAGGTACAGTGTTTATTGACTTGAAGTGGCGATTATTTATTCTGGCTAATTTGAAGCAGCGGTTCTCCTCTCCCTGTTCCTCCATCTCTCCCTTCGTGTTTTCGGATAATCCCGGGCAGCGGTGGAGGAGTGGAGTCAGATGAAAGATTAAATAAATAAATAAAGCGCTTTGGATAACATTCCCCTCTGATTGACCTGACCCCGTGCCCTGAGAGACACTCACAGAAAGGTCACGACCTGGCCACAGGAATGCACTTGCAAATACCCTTAGTTTTCCTATTAAACTACTTCCTACAAAAAAACTATGTGCGAAGTATGAATATTTTACCATCCGGAATGTTCTCTATTGATCACACAAACAGCGTTCTTTTGAAATCGAGCCTGTCTGTATATTAGATTTAGCATTTAGTTAAACCTTAAAGATAATTAAAAAATTAACTTTATTTATTTTGTGTGTGTGTTGTGTTTTGATGACTTTATCTAAGATTGCACGGCTTATTTATTGTCAAACCAAACGTCAGTAAGTGGGCCAGATTTAAATGACAGTTAAGATTTAAAGCAACACCATATCTGTTTTACCGCTGTATTCAAGAGCTCTTTGTGTTCGGGCTGTGCTGTCCGAACGTGCTTTGCGTGATGGCTCCATATGTTGGAAATGTAGTGTATCTGGATTCCTCCCACATCACACACAGACGCTCAGACGGATTAGATAACATTTACGATGTCCGATAGATTAGGCCGTCGTCAGTTACATGCCAAGAAATGTAGGTTATCTATAAGGAATTTGCATATGTACTTTGCATGTTTTAAATAATATCATAAGTTTGGATACATGTTCATATTTTGGTAAAAAATGTTGAGTTTATGTATTTATTTTTATTATTCTTATATATATATATATATATACTTTTACTGTTTAATTTATTTTATTTATGCACACATTTAAAATTTAAATTCTACAATTTTGCTATTTATCTTAATTTATTAAAAGAGAAAATATATATATATATTTTTTTTTTAACTGATATTTTTGTTACAGTTTAATTGAAAAAAATGCTAAAGCTATTGAAATATGTGCGATTTTACATAATTGCATCTCGTACTTTTCAAAACATTTATTATTGTACATTTAAATCTCAAAACACATTGTGAGAGTATCTCCTCTTCGCCACGTGTTAACGTATGTGTATGTATATATAATTTCTATGGCAGCGAGAGGAGAGTTCATCAGAACCAGCGGCAGGTCGCCGTTACTGATCTGCGCAGGAACAAAGTCAACTCAGCTAGACGCTGTGCTGCACCGCTCCTTATCTGTTTATGTGATGGACTTTTTCAAACCCAAACATTTTCTTTAGATGCGCTGGGAACACACAGACCCCGATAGGGATCGGACGTAGTCTAATTGCTTCAGATAGCGGCATGTTATTAGCATTAAAACCGAACACAGGAGCAAAAAGCTTCCTGACTTCAGCATCGCTGATGAACAGAGACCCGACTCCCGTTTCTTAGAGTATTAAACCTGGGAACGATTCAAATACACTAAGATTCTTTTTTTTTTCTATTTGATAACCTTTGATCGCCTAATAGTTTTCTCGTGTATAAAACATTTATTGCGCATGTCACACAAGTTTGTGTGCGGGAAAGTACTTTTTAACCCCGCTTTTGACCCTTCTCTGACATGCCTCACATGGGTGTGTGTGCAGCGCTGGTTTCAGATGTGCGTTCTTGCCAAGGCGTCTGAGTTGCTCAGACTCCCAGGACAATACCCAACTCACCCCCCGCCCCTCCGCGAGCTGGCTCGAGGGCATTCCTCCACCGGTTCACTGGCAAGGCTCAAGTGGGTTCCGTTTTTTCAAGCGCTCTAATTGCTGAAAGACATAATTGTGGAGCACTTTGAAGTAAAAGTCAATTTGCCATAAGTCCACCGTTAAGTGTTCAACAGGCCTGTTTTTTTCTTCCCCTCAGCGCTGTTGGCTTGCCAGGGAACTTGTCTTGATGTATCGATAACGGCGACTCTGAGACCTGTTTATTTAACAAGGCCAAAATATCAAGCTCTTTTTGTTGTCGTTAGCCAAACTGCACGTTTACGGTTGCATTTGTGGCATCCGGCGAAGACGGCGTTTGCTTTGGGAGTTTTCTGCATGCTGACGAGTTCAAGACAGGTGACCCGGAGTCGTGCAGCCGCTGTCTCGGGTTTTTCATGCCTGATGACAGGGTTATGGGAAGTGTAACAGGCACTGACACAATACCTCCATGCTCTGCCTCTCAATACAAGTCAAATTAGTCAGCGCTCACACGTCCAACCTGAACACCTACGCGTGTGTGTGTACGTGCACACTTCCGTGTGTGTGTTGTGTGCGCGACAGGCTTCATCCGTCAGTGTTTATTGTTTACTGTACTCCTGGTGGCGCCAGGGCTAGAGAAAACAGAAGCCTTAAAAACACTTTGTTTTGGGGAACGGCAAAATTCTGCGGTTTTGTAATCGCGAAGGCGATCAGGGCCCCTGATCTGTGTGCTGGCTGAGGGAGGGAGGGGAGGGAGCGTTACTCAACTGAAGTTCCATGTATGGCGCTGAGAACATGTGGGTGCACCAGTCTGACTGTCTCCAGCGCGCTCCTGAAAAAAAAAAAATGAAAGAAAGACCGTGACAGACAGAGAGTCACAACGAAGGACAAAAGACCTCGCGCCACAATAAAGCGAAAGGTGTTGTTTGATTTCCCAGTAGTCACGCCGCTCGATATTCCAAAATAGCACTTTAGCGTTTTGGAAAATGTGTGTTAGCTGGTATTCATCCTCTCTCGTATGATTTGTTGACGGTCAGAGAATTTATAATTTAGTTCGAATTTGTATTTTTGCTAAATATATTCAAAAAGTTTAAAGCAAGAATTTATATGTACACTTAAAAATAGGTTTTCAGAATTAATAGTAAATACGTACTAGTGCAATTTAGAAATAATTACAAAAAATCATACTCTAGTAATCTTTGTTTTATTTACAGTATTTTTTACATTGTAGTATAAAATATTACATTTTAAAAATAATCTAAGGGATCATTTACACTTTTTTTTTCCCCCCACCAATATTAAAAAGAACAGTATGTACTCACATTTATGTACATGTCCTGTTTTAATTGTGAATAGTAATAAATAAACACATTTAGTTAAGAATTTTGGCCAATACTGATAATGATATATTTCTTTATATCAATTCTTTATATACATTAAAAAAATATATATATATAATTATTTTTGGAATTTTAGTTTAGGGATTGTTCTCCCCAAAATAATTTTTTTTTGTCATTTTTATTTATACATGTCTAAGTGAAACATACGAGTGAGGCAGTATTTTATATTTTTCTTAAATTTTTATATTTAAGTATTTAAGGCAGTGGTAGATGATGACAAATTATGTCAAATTATGACATATGTATTAAATATCCAGTATTTGCTGGTATATATCCAGTAATGGCCAATATTGACAGACATATTTTATTTACATATATAAATGCAGTGTGTGTGTGTGTTTGTGTATATATACAGTACTGTGCAAAAGTTTTAGGCAGGTGTGAAAAAATGCTGTAAACAAAGAATGCTTTGAAAAATGGCAATGTTAAACATTTATTTTCATAAATGAACAAAATGCAGTGAATGAACAAAAGAGAAATCTAAATCCAAATCAATATTTGGTGTGACCACCCTTTGCCTTCAGTTCTTCTAGGTACACTTGCACACAGTTTTTGAAGAAACTCGGCTGGTAGGTTGTTCCAAACATCTTGAAGTTGAACTAACCACAGATCTTCTGGATGTAGGCTTTCTCACATCCTTCTGTCTCTTCATGTAATCGCAGACACACTCGATGATGTTGAGATCAGGGCTTCTTAATGACTTTGGCTGTATGTTTGGGGTCGTTGCCCTGCTGCAGAATACATTTGGGGCCAATCACATGCCTCCCTGATGGTATTGCATGATGGACACCATTAATCCTGACCAAATCTCGAACTCCATTTGCAGAAATGCAGCCACAAACGTTTAAGGAACTTCCACCATGCTTCACTGTTGCCTGCAGACACTCATTATTGTACAGCCAAATATTTCAAATTTTGACTCATCAGTCCAGAGAACCTACTGCCATTTTTCTGCACCCTAGTTCCTATGTTTTCGTGCATACTTGAGTCGCTTGGCCTTGTTTCCACGTCGGAAGTATGTTTTTTTTTGGCTGCAACTCTTCCATGAAGACCACTTCTGGCCAGACTTCTCCAGACAGTAGATGGGTGTACCTGGGTCCCACTGGTTTCTGCTAGGTCTGAGCTGATGGCACTGCTGAACATCTTCCGATCTACGTTTTCTTGGCCGACCACTGTGTCTACGATCCTCAATGTTGCCCGTTTCTTTGTGCTTCCTCAAAAGAGCCTGAACAGCGCATCTTGAAACCCCAGTCTGCTTTGCAATCTTTGTCTAGGAGAGACCTTGTTGATGCAGTATAACTACCTTGTGTCTTGTTGCTGTGCTCAATCTTTCCATGACATGAAACTGTCTTTCACAGCCTCACCTTGGTAGCAGAGTTTGGCTGTTTCTCACCCAGTTTTAAGCCTCCTACACAGCTGTTTCTGTTTCAGACTGGGTTTCAACCTATGTGAGACATTGATGATCATTAGCACCTGTTTGGTATAATTCGTTGATCCTACACCTCACTATAATCCTACAAAATCCCTGACTGTGTACCTATAAGAATTGATGCTGGTTTGAAGGCAAAAGACATTGATTTCACACCTGCCTTAAACTTTTGCACAGTACTGTGTATGTATATATGTGTATATATGTATTTATACATGTATGTGTATACCGTGTATATATATATATATATATATATATATATATATATATAAATCAATGTTTTCAAGTGCTAGTAACAGATAGTTTGCAAAGATTGACTTGCATATATTAAACTTATCGCAATGGTTGCAAAATTGCCTTAGTACATGATTTAGAAACAGTTTGCCAAATAAAAAGCGCTTGAAAAATAAAGTATTCACTACCCTCCAGGCCCCTACCTTTGTCCATGCAGGTGCAAAATATCATTACTCTATATTTACCGCTGATCGGAAGACTTATTTTGTCAAATAAGTCTGTGGCACAGAGACGGGTGCAGTCAGAGAAAAGAATTGTCCAAATCAACCACTTCACTTTAATCAGGCGTCATTGATGGACTCCTGTCGAAGTGTGTAAATTAATTCCAAATTAACCTTTTTTTTTTTTCTCCCCAAACTCAAATCACGCAATGTACACTATTGGCATGAAAGCCCAATAAAACGCTCTTTTCTTATAGGAAAGCAATAATTGATTTGACATTTTCTTGCCACTTCAAAGGCTCTGAGCCCTGTAGGCATGGCACTAAATTACTGGAGAAAGAAGATTTGCTATTAGCTGAGTGTTAAGTGCTCACCACTGTCTTACTCTTTTCGCTTTACCTTTCTACCTCAACACGCTTGTGTGGCCATGAAAGGAAAGAGAATGTGGGTTTCTTATTGAAGATAGTTACATTCTGACACCACAAAGGCCCTGTGTGTTTATCAGTAAACTTTCGTATTGCTGTCTCTTTCCCGCACACCAGTTTTTTTTACCCCTTTTTCTGTTTTTAGACAAACCAGCATCAAGGAAAAATGTTCATGTGTAAATACATTTTCACTGCATTTATCATTGTGTGCATTTCCTGTTTTATGCCATTTGAAGTTGGCTGTCACAATTTTTATTTATTTTTTAAACTCTAGATGAAATAACAGCATATACCAATGGTATATAAACTTATGATAGGTTTTTTTAAACAGTAACACACCAATCAAGTTACTGTAGAATAAAATGTATGGGAGTTCACAGAAATATGAACATATATAATTTATTTTAAACAGATTGGAAATTAATAAATACATTTTAATAAATAAAATAAATATTAATAAAAATAAAGTAAAAAATCAAATGAGATAAAGTACCTTCATTTGTTAAGTTTTAAGAAATATCCAAGAATAGACTTTAACACAAAACTATTTAATATATTAATTAAAATTAATGTGAATTTGAATGTAGAATTATGGTGTACAAATATACAAAATATACATGTTTTACATTAATTATAAATATTATCAATTATATATAACCATACTATAATTAGAATTTGCTCTGTATAACTCTATAGTATTATTTTTGTTTATAGACTTTTTTTTTTTTTTTACAAAGCAAATCAGATTTTATATATTAAAGGAAAATATGTAATATGTAGGTGATTTCTATGGCAGCCCTGATACCAAATGAATCATCATATTAGATTAGATTCATGTACACTTTGATACATGCTATTAATGTACTTCCTTTAATATTTTGCTCTACTCTCGCATGTTAACCCAAGCAAAGCTGGATCTCCACACTCTCAGATAAACGGTGTGTGTTGTGATTAGGGGACTCGGCAGGGCCCCGCAGTGAGCGCCGGAGCCACAGAACGAGAGAGAAGCTGCTCTTATCTCAGGCAATTAATCAGAGAGACTCATATTGCGGGACAATTATTCAAAGCTTATTCTTGAATAACTTACAGCCGAAAGCGTGCAGAAGTTTCCCCTGCCGGACGTGAAGGTCGTGAGAGCAAGGAGACGCTGCAGGACACAGGGCCGTGCTACATTTGTGTGTGTTTAAGATAGATACTGCAGACAAGGTCAAAGTCACGGCAAACTCTGCTTCTGCTCCCGTTTGTTTCACGCCATTTCTTATGTTATTCTTCTTATGCATCATGTTTAAGAGTGATTATGGATGCATTTATCAAGAAAGTTTAAAAATATGACTAATGGTATTAATCAGAACTGTTTTGCCTTATTTATGGCAGTTTTATTTGTATAGCACCAATGCGCTTTACAATATAATATCTAAGAACAGCGATAATATGAAGCAAAATAAAAACCGTAAGATTGAGGAAGGAGAAGAAAATACTATTTATTTTGCCTTATGTAAATTAGAATTCATACTATACTCCAATCTGTAATATTAAAGCTTAAATCTGAATTCAAAGCAGTGTATTTTGCACTTGCTTTGATATAGATATAGAATAGAATAAAATAGAATAGATATAGAAACCTGATGAAGAAGAGAGTACATTTTGAATTAGAAATAAAAAAAAAGTAGAAATCATTTTTGATTGAGAACAATACAGATGATTTAAAAATGGTAATATTTAGTAGATATTGTCACTTAATTTTCACATGATTTACAAAATATGTATCTGTTTATACATGTTTATAATTAATATGTTATAATTTATCTGTTTAGATCTTTAATAGTGTACTAAATGAAGGAAAACTTTATGAGAACTGGATTCACAATCTAATTTGAGTTGAAAAATAAATAAATTAATAAAAAAAAAGAACTTGAATTTTCTCATCATGAATTGAAAAGTAATAAACAAAAAGTCTTGAACATCAGTTTGCAGTCAGATTGATTTTATCTTGAAATGGTCTTTTTGATAAAATTAAAAAACAAGAGGAAAAGCAGTTATTACATTTTAATAAGTCACAAAATACTATTGTGCTTTATTATGCATTATTACTATTTATTTATCTATCTATATTTGTGGTTAAACCAGTATTAGGTGTTCAGGAAATCTTTATGTGCTATAAATGCATCCTTCATCAAACACTCCTACAGGTTGATTTTGTTTTTTTTCTTCTCTCTTTTTTTTTTTTTGCACATGCACACAGGACGTTCTCAGATGTTAGTAATTGTCCCGCACAGAGGCTGTGTGGAATTGGAACATTAAACGCATCTTATCTCTTCTCGTTTAGCCCGCTTCTCGCGCTCTCCATTGATTGGAGCCCCCCAATAAACGAGCTGCTTTTAATTGCAGTAGGCCTTAATCCAACTTTTCCTTTTTAATGTACCACAGAGGGAGGGGTTGGGGAGATTTTAATGAAAGTGATATGACCTCCCCCCAACACACACACACACACACACACACACACACACACACACCATACCTAACTATTTGAGTGCATCAATATGAGGAAGCTGGTTAGTTGCATCAGGCATTGGACTCCAGTAAATTGACAGCTCTCTCTCATTTCTCATTCACTCTCTTTCTTATCTATCCGTTTTAATTACTTCACAATGTGTGTGTAAGCTTGTTTTCATTCCCATGTACCATTTTTGGCGCAGTGGCTTTCTCCCGTTATCACTCCCTGTCTTTAGTCTTATTCGCATTTGTAAGTGACACAATCAATTAAGCGCCGTGTGTTTATGTGTGCAAGTGTACAAATCCGTGCTTTTCTTCGGCAGTGCCAAATGAAATGGGAAGGAGGGGGTGATTTTTCTTTTTTTTTCTTTTTTTTTTTTTGATATCAGATGAAAGAGAAACTGGTTGCAAGTGAAAACTGAGCTGTTTCTCCGCTGGACGGACGAGTAGAGGCCTGATGTCTGAAAATGATCACACACATTTGCAGATATCTCTCATTTCAATCCCTCCCATGCGCACACTGATTTGCTCGTAATATGCTGGTCTTAAGTATGATGTTGTTTACTTTATTTTAAATCGCTACAGACACAAAAGACATGTGTACTGAGAACTATGACCATTTTATTATTAATTATTATTAACATATTTGACGTACAATAAAAAGTTAGTAGTTTTAAAAAAACGTATACAGCCCAACCAGTTATATTCATTTAAATTACTGAGAGTATAAAATGTTCTTTTTTAGCTTTGCTAAACCCTGTTGTTGCTTGATTTTCTTCCTATTGCAAATCATATAACGTTCCATACCATTGTGACACTTATGTAATGATTTGGACACTTTTTGCGTAGCATATGTATAATACTAATAGTATGCATATAAAACTTTTGTTAAAGCTGTTACCAAAGTTAATTAAAAAGTTCAATTGCTTTCTAGTATTATAAGTAAATTAAGTAAAATTATTTGATCATTAACAAACAAGTAATAAGTCACCAATTCTAGTGTTTAATTTGATGTATTTCAGACTCCTTAGCTTGACCTCATGAGGTGGATGAACATTTCATAAAGGTTAAGCACCTCTTTACACTGACCGTTTGGTGGATTAAAAAATTGACTTTTTTTAAGAGTTTCAAACTGCATTTTTGTACCTTGTTCGTGGAAACGTCCAATTGTATGAAAGAAAGAGAGTACTTCTAATCCAGGAAGAAAGGAAATGGAGGAAAGAGCCATAAAATGCAAATATCACCCATGCAGCTTTTCTTTTTTTCCCATACAAATTAAATGTCAGCGTTGTGAAATACTGTCACTTTACTTCATGCTGAGGAGGCGATGACAAATCCATATTCTTCCTTTAAATAAAAATTCTTATTACAGCGCTGGCGCAGTAATCACGCCGGCACAAAGCCTTCCCGTGATTAACGATAGCAATTTATTGTGCGAGAGGGCCGAGGAGAGGGAGAGCGACCGACGCAGAAGAGACATCATCTTTATCATAATTCGTATCATAAATAACCGGCCCCAGCCAATCAGAGAGCAGCCGGCGTGTCATTCCCAAATAACCTTTGATAACTATTACCATTCCACCGGCCGGAAGAAAGCCTAAAGTCACAATGTTATCTTATCCCCATTCTGCGCTTATAGAATACAACAATATTACCATATAGATTACACTATTTATAATAGAGAGTGTCAGAGGGCCCTGCCTGCACTTCCTGTCATCCATTGTGGTGCGGAGAGTCGCAGTGGTCAGATTACCACTGGTTAACTGGTATCACACCACCCTAGTGTGTGTGTGTGCGTGCGTGCATTTGGAGTGCTTGGAGACATTAAAAAAAGTTTGATTTAACCAGAGATTGCTTGCACACTTGGATGTGGGTCTGATTTTGTGTGTGTGTATCTTGTTCGCTCTGTTGTTCCGCTGTGTAATCAGGTGTGGATGATTTTGATCTGTTGCTCTGATATCCGCCCTCCATTCCACCCTGAGATGCTCCCCCTCTCTGTTAATATTGTTCATATGTCAATATTGCCCTTTTTTCTTATATCCCCTCTTATGTTCTTTCTTAATACCTGTATTATTTACAAAACACAGGGTGTGTAATTAGTGGTTTTCAGTCTCGCTTGCATAGTTATCTGACCCTGTATCTCTATTGCATTTGATTTATATTTGTATGTTGTCTTCTGGCAGATGAGGAAGAGGAGGAGCCGGTTCCTGCAGATATGGGCACTTCCGCCGAGGCCATGCAGGTCTCCCTGGGTGAGGAAGAAGACGTTGAGGAAGAGGAGAATGATGAGAACTGGCTTAGTTCTCATGGCGGAGAGAGTCCTAGGCCTGAGGGTCTATTACCTGCTGCCAAGAGACCCCGCCTGAGCAGCAAACCCGGCGTTAGCCCTGAATGGAGTTACGAGCCACGGGAACCTCTCAGTTCCCTCAACTCCCAACACATGCCCCATTCCCCCTCCCCTCCACTCTCCCCCGAATTACCCCGACCTCCTTTGGCACCTCCTACACCTGGGCACAAGCCAAAATTGCCATCACCCTCTCCTGCACGACAGAAGAACAAATCACCCAAAAGAGGTGCTGGTTCTGCACCCACTGGTGTATTAGGAAGACCACTTATGTTGACCCCACCCAAGACCAATCAGAAAGCAGGAAAGAGGTCACCCGGTAGGCCCAAAAGCCCCCGCAGCCCAAGGCCAAGCCCTGTCCTTTTGGGTGCAACTGGACGTGGTTGGGCTGGATCTCCTGCAGATGATAGTTCTCATGATGGCCAGTTCAGAGGTAATGATACAGGAGACGAGGATATTGAGAACTCTATTGCTGCTGTGATTGCACGCGCTTGTGCGGATGGAGATGGCACATCAGACCCCTTTGCTTACGACTCGGACTCAGACAGTGAGGGGCCAAACCCTCCAAAACCTGCACCCAAACATATAATAAGCCACATAAAACCTCCACAAGCTCTCACCATAAAGAACCCACTTCCACCAGTTCCCCCAATTCTCAACCCACCCAATCGCTGGACGATGGATGACTCTATAGACGAGGTCATCCGAAAGGCCAATCAGGCTCAAAAGCCAATTCAGGCCCCAAGTCTTTCACCTCCAGAACCCACTTACCTGTCGTCCCCACCTGACTCACCTCCCACACCGCCGCCACCTCTAAAACTTCCCCAGGAACGGAAAGACCCTACTACCACTACTCTTCTGAAGAAAAAACTCAAGAAGGACATCAGGGTCAAGTTGAAGAAGAAAGACAAGGAGCGACTCAAGGAGAAGGGCAAAGAGAAAGGAAAGAACAAGGACAAGAACAAGGAGAAGAAGCGGGAAAAGGAGCGAGGGCAGGTAGAGGAGAACAAGATGCCCTGGCCAGAGCTATTACTTGGAGGCGAAGAGCGGAGAGACGGCATTAGCGGGAAGAAAGAGAAGGACAAGCACAAGGACAAGAAGAAAGATAAAGAGAAAAGCAAGAAAGAGAAAGAGAAACGAGACAAGGGCAAGGAGCGAGGCAAGGAGGAGAAGAGGATATCTCAAGGAACCAAAGACATCGCCGCTGCCGTTGGCGCCACCAGCCCACTCTTCAGCCCCCAGTCCTGCCTACGAGTCCCACCAATGCTGCCCTCTTTGACACCAATACTCTCTGATAAATTATTCCCACACCCCAAGGATATCAAGAGCAAGGACAAGGACAAGAAGAAGGACAAGAAAGAGAAGAAGAAGAAAAAAGAGAAGGAGAAAGACCGAGAGAAGGAGCGTGAAAAGGAACGGGAGAAGGAACGGGTAAGGGAGAAGGAGCGAGATAAAGAGGAGAAGAAGAAAGACAAAGAGAAGAAAGAAAAGACGAAGGAAAAGGAGAAGGACAAGCCAAAAAGTTTATTGGTAAGACAAAGTCCCTGCTTTCACTGCTTACACCGACCCCTAAACTAGTTAAACTCCATGTGAGATGACCTTCACAACCGTTTTAAATCTCTAATCTCATATTTTTGAGTGAAGCGCAATATGCAGAGACAACAAGGTGAACAAGTACGCAGCTTCAAATCATATGCATATGCATCATTGAATGCCAACTACATAGGCCATTCATAAAACTTCCACATGAATTCAATATGACTATCAGGTGCAGCATCAATAATGCAATACACAAGAGAGTCGCACAGATAGATTTACTAGCTGGCCCCGTTACTAGCTCAGTGTGTGTGTATCTTTCTGTCTTTGTGTCCTTGTGTGTGTACCTTTGAGATCAGTGGTAGATCGCTGAGCTACATTTACATTTCCGTCTTTTCCGGTCGATTTGTCCCTGGAATCCTGCTCCTTGCATGGAGCCCCTGTGCACACACACACATACACAATAGACTATCAATCTGTGTGCAAATCAAACAAGGGATAATACACCTCAAAGCCTCTGTTTACCCAATTCATACCCCATTTTGCAGCGTGTATACGTATGCGTGTCTGCAAAAGAGCTTGAGCGAAAGAGTGTGTTAGTTCTTCTTTATCAAACTCATCCTCCAGTCGCTTTTCACCGTCCAGTGCCAGTGATAATGTATGTACACCACATCAGAGCAGCTTGAATTGATTTGGGCTGCTGCGGAATTCCATTTTTCCCGCTTTCTGTCTCTTTTTCATTCGTTACCTGAATCCCTGACCCCCGCACTCTCTTTTCTCTCCATCTTTTTCTCCGTCTACCGCTGCCACTGGGAGATGGGATTGAGAAAGTGATTTCTCTCGTTCTCCACCTGCTTAAATCTTTCCATCACTTTAATTTTTTGCAAGGCTGCTTTGCTGCCATGCAGGAGAAAAGAAAAAAGAGACAAGAGAGTGAGAGGAAAGAGGAAAAAGAGAGAGGGAGAGAGCTGAGGGGGTGGGGAGCCGGGGGGGTTATCAGTCGTTGGCCTGAGGTATGTGTGCAAGGGACTTAAATCCGTAGAGATTAGCAGAAAAATGCCGTCGGTAGCAGTAAGGGGCTTTACGCCACTGGTTGTATTAGTTCAGGTGAAAAGAGTATTGCGTTTACATAAAACCGGACAAATCCAGCTACAATGCCAATGCTGTGGGACCACAATGCAATCTGCTATCTCTGGACCTTAACCACAACATCCAGTGCTGTTTCCTGAGAACTGCCTCCGAAGTACTGCTACCAAACACAGAATTACAGAAATTGAGAGAGAACGCTGGCGAGAGAGAGAGAAGAGATGAGGGCAGAAGTGGAAACAAACGATACAGTATACAGCGAGATGGAAAGAAGAGAAAGAGATTATGCCATTTTTTTTTCTCACAATGGTTCTTCAGTCTTTAGTTAGTCCTTAGTTGCTCGCTTGAAAACGAGTCAAAACAAAATGTTTTTTGCCGCCACATTCATGTTTTTAAATGAAACATGAAATTCAATGATTTAAAACAAATAACGTGTACAAAACACATTCTCACAATATTTATCACGGTATTCATTTACCGTTAATAGGGAATGAAAACCCTGTCTACATGCTCGTTATACCATGAGAATGAAAGTACACTTTTTTTGTTCACTATTAAACTCCAAAAGAACCTACTTTTTCATGGAGGTATTTTCACTTAAATTTTTCCATTGATTTTATGGATTTTGTTTTTTTACTACAAATTTGTCACGAAAAGGGATGTCTAATGAAATTAATTTCAATATGAATGTTCTCCTTTATCACCCACCCTTGTTGTATAAAAAAGGTATTGTTGAAATCAGCCAAAAAGTAATATTTCTTTAGATGATACATTATTTTTACACAACCACCAGTCAGTAATTACAGATTTCCTTTAGTCTTGTAAGCCTTAAAACAGCTTGTTACACCAAACATGAGTGATGTGACACAGAAAGCAAATAGAAACAATTATAATCAGTGACAACTGGATGTGGCGTGATCTGTTTCTGACGTACTCCACATGTTTGGGCTACTTCTGACAACAGTGTAAATAGATTTGGTTTGTCCAGTGCAGACGGTCTCAAGCGGAAATACTATTAGTAATGTTGGGTGTTGCGTGATGATACAATCTGTGCTTCTGAGAAATTCCAGGAATGACATGAATGCTGTAAGCAACTGAAATATTTTCAAAATGCAGTATGAATATGGTCATTAGTATGAATAGTAAAGGTAAAAAAGGAACATGCGCATTGAATTTACTAGTTTATTTTTAATTTGTATTGCATGCAAATGCATCTAATGGGATTTTGTTTCAAGTTCCATCCCACAACTTTAGAGTCTCCTCACACTGTCTACTCTCCACTCCTCCTGAACACAAACTCTTTGCTATACGGCACAAAAAAGATTAAATACAATATTTAATTGTATTGTGCTTTATGGTATTACGCTCTTGTAAAATTTCGAGAGTTCTTTTTCACTTTTTCGTTATCGGTTCTTTAGCTCATAGCGCTTCTAAAGAGCGACGCTGGTCTCCAGATTTTACATCCATTTTACATCCATTTAGAAGCTGATTAATCAATTTACTCGATCCCGCAGCCATTTATGTTGGGTGCACGTTCAGTGCGTGTTTGAATGAGCGGGGCCTAATCGTGATAGGAGTAGGTTAAGTAGGACGGGGCACTTTTAGGGAGAAAGACATTGCTGCCACCTCCTCAACCACTTAAAGACTAATTAACATAAGCAGATAGTACTATCTCGTCCTGCTATTGTGGGTCACCCTGAGTGTGTGCACACACGTTCGCTCTTACAGACACGCACACACACGTACACGGGCCTTATCGTCAAGACACATGGCCTTAGCTCCTTCCTTAGGGAGGTTGAAAGGTCTGTACTCGCTCGTGTCTTGGACGGCTGTTCCCTGTTGCCCGACTGTGGTTAAAAAATAACAGGTGTCGTCCTTCCGAATGGGAGATATCGCAATCTCAAGTTATTTGCATTTTAAACTTTAATGACTGTTAAAAACCTAAAATTAGCATTGTACCTTGCAGTGCTTTGTTGCTACTTACTGCAAGTCCTGCTGCTAAATTTATAACTTACGTAACTACATACAATACTATTTTAGTCAAATATGGAATATTTTAATTCTTTTTAATATAATTTACTCAAACTAAACTATTTTCATCAGATAGTGCATGTGCTAGTTTTGCAATTGTTTTGAATAAATCTGCAAGCAGTACGTTAGACTTGAGCCTTTTTAATGATTCATTTCAAGAATTTTGTAACAGCAAATCCAGCCTGAAGTCAGAACTTGACACTATTTAATTTTTTCTTGCTTGTTAAAACACCTTGCTCTGGCTAAGAAAGATTTAGCTTTTTTTGGATGATGTCTCAAGTCCCTACTTTACTTGAATTTAAATTAAAAAATAAGAAATGCTATATACATTGTATAAAGTAGTCAAATGTATAAAAATATTGCATGTCCTTCACTCTGATATGTTTGTACAAAAGAGTTTTAGTCAAGAACAGTGAACGATTAAGTCACTTTTGTTTGATTTACATGATTTACAGAAAAGAGAGGGAATATTATAGACTGCTGTCACTTTTAGAGCTGCCCGGATACTGTTAAACATGTTTTGTTTTTTTGGTCAACTGCTTGCTTTCAATTAAGACCTAAAATACTGCGTTTACAAGAATACTTTCAAAGACTGGCATTTTGAAACATACACGTGTGTATTTTACCGTTAAACTGCTGATTGCGTTAAAAAATGATTGTTTTCTTAAGCCGCGTTGCTTAAAGACGACTGCAAAGGATACGTTTTTGTGACTATATAGCACAGCAACGTCATTTGAGCATGTAACTGCGATAGAGGTGATAGTCCGAAATCTCTACCAGTTTTACTGGTATATTACTAAGCCCTACTTTCTTTACAGTAAACAAATTAGTTACTGCTTTGGGGCACCATTTGAATCAAATCTGAAGCAAAACCAATTTTTAGAATCTGTTTATTGTTTTTTTATTATTCTGTACTGCCAACTCTTCATTTCATCACATGCAATTCAGACCGCAAAGTCACATCTCAGAGAAAATATAATTTATTTTGCCGCGGCGCAGCAGATAAAGCAGCGCCACTGTTGAATAGCCGAGCAAAAAACACTGGTACCAGGTGAAACAAGTTTGTTTTGCCCATTTCTCTCCGAGGAGTTTTCCATAGATTAACACGGCGGTCTAAAATTCAGTGTGCCAAGTCCAGCGTTAACACAAGAGCTCCTCTAATCAACTGAAGTACAAACTGCTGATAAATCTTTTATGGCAGTTTAGAGTTGCAGCCCTTGTTATAGCCCCAGTATAGTGTAACCCGTATATAGGAGCAATCGGGGTGCTTTCCCAAGCACGTATCGCTAGAAGAGACGTGTGATAGTCATGGTTATAATGCTTCATAAAAGCCATCCGTTTGGGACGATCGGATCTGAAAGCGAATCGGAGAAGGAGAATTGCGAGCGCAGGCATACCTCCAGACATTTTTTTGTTTTTTTGGCGCCACTCGCCAGGTTTGTTCATGCATATATGCTAATGCAGCGGCTAACACGGCTTCTCACGCTCCTATTCTCTCCAAATGATGCAACCTGCCAGCCATCCTCTCAATTCTGCTGATACTTACGTTCCCCTCTTTCCATAGAAGAAAGGATGCGAAAAACAGAGAGAAAGAGAGAGGATGGGTCGGCAGACAGAGAGAGTGAGCGAGACACAGGGAGGAGTCTCCAAATCCACAAAGGTTCTGTAATGAATGCGCGGCGCAACAATAAAAACAAAAACATTAAAGAGAGAAAAGACATGTTTCTGTGTTAAACAATTAGTGCAGCGGCATTATGGGGGATCTGGGCGGACAAAAGCGCCACAGCGGCAGGGGTTCTCCCCAACACAAACGCACAAAGAGCACCTCACTCCCGTTAAGCCTCGGAAAAACCCCCGAGACACACTCTACACCGGTCTCCTCCGCCAGCGCCGCGTTATCCGTCCCAACGCTATCATCTCCTCCATCTCTCATGCGCTTTGTTCTGTTCATCATCCCATTCTGCTGTTTTTATCTCTGTTCTGGGGTCTGTTCGTACCCCTCTCTCCGTTACTCCCCGTCTCCATGGCCTCAGACAGAACAGACTACTGCCAGCATCAGAGGTGTGTGTACATAAAGGGCTTTTCAGGAGGACTGACCCTGGTGATAGCTAAACTGGATTAGCTGGACGCTGTGTTGTCCGTCTGCCGTGTTAAGTGTGAGCGTCTGAGGTGAAGCCGTGTGGCCTTGTCCACATTAGTACCTGATTTGTAGTTTAATATCTGACTCAATTATGTCATCTCTGCAAGTTTTGGACCCAAGCAAACCCGTTTTCCTTTTGTATGAGGAATACTAGATTTATCCTTCTACCCCAAACCCATGATGTATGCAGCAGTGGAAAAAACATCTATCCCAACTGCTATGTTTCTTTACATATTCTTTGGATTGACTGAAAATTCAGTAACACTGGTCTCTTAACTAGTTACTTATTAGCATGCATATTACTAGAATATTAGCCATTTATTAGTAGTTATTAAGCATATATTATAGTATTAAATCAAAATACCGAATTAAAAAAGGGGGAATTTGGGGAAAAATCAAATTTATACATTAATTAAAAGGGGGGGAAATGTATTCACCGTCTAATGTTCACTGCATTTCCTTTCCCTGTTGATGACGTGCAGTAAGTATTCAAAAAAATGTCAATGTCGAAGGATATTGTAATTACAACAATTGTAATAATAATTTTGGTCTTATAGCATATCAAAAATGACCCTACTTGAATATTTCAAATGATTATTTCTGTCTGTTTAGGCTGATTTTCTTCCCGCTGTCCCACCGTCTCCTGTCATACCCCGACTGACCCTCAGAGTGGGCGCTGGACAAGACAAGATGTAAGTACTTCACACACACACATACACACTCGAAGGGTTGAGAGTATCAAGCAGCTCTCTGTGTGGTCAGAGTCTCTGAGTCTGTGTACAGGTGTGAGTTTCAGGCTTTGGGTCTTGTGACCAGTCCCAGACGGCCCATGAGGTCTTTGAGGGGGGCAAACACACACACACGCACCCCCACCACATCATGGCCCCCTCCTGCACACTCCTATCAATAGCACCAGTGTTCACACCACTTAACCCCCTCACACACACACACACAGCGCCATACTACAGGTAAGGCGATTACTGATTCCTGAACGTCTACATGTGACTGATGTTGCTTTAATGGCCAGTGTGATTTAGACTCGGAAAGTACAGCGTCTGCAGTGTTTTGACTGTGCTTTTGAATTTCTTCCTCACCTCTTCAGTTCCACCTGCATGCAGGACAGGAAACATTAGTGTTTACGTCTGTGTGTGTGTGTCTGTTTGTACAGGAAGGCCTTTATTCTCAACCCGGGAGTGTGTTGTGCCTTTGATGTTCCCTGTGTTGTGCTCTTTTCTTGCACCTGTAGTCTAGTGTGTAGAAAAACACAATCAGCAGTGCTTTCAAGAGGAAAAGGTGTTTTTATTTCTGTCCTTGTGTTTTGCTTCGTTTACGTAAGCACAAAGCTTTAGATGTTGTTTATGTTAAACTTTTATTTCAGCTTGAAAGGCATTAGGGATGCACAGCATATCAGTGATGAAAGCAAAAGATGAAAGAGTATTTATATCAGCTATACGCAAAATAGCGATCGATACAGTGCGAGAACTCAACAGAAGCTCCTTTGATACACGTGGAAACGTTGGCACAGGTGACCTTTGATCTCTGAAAGGTTGTGGGGTCACATCCTGGACAGGGCATACCCCACACCATCTTTACCAAGAGACTGAGGGATCCCTGTGCATGGTTGTGGTGTGTGTGTGTGTGTGTGTGTCAGTCAGATGAAGCATAAATAATGAGTGTCTGTGTGTGTAATCGGAGCTGACTGTTTGACACGCCCTTCTCAGGGTCAATACCACAGCAAGCGCCGCTGTCCACTCTCTCCGAGCCTGTCAATCAACCTGTTACTCAGCAGCAGCAGGGTTTAATCAGTTTGTCTGGCAGCATTTAAAAGACAAACGATTCTTCTCTATTGGCAGATTATAATAATTATGGATCCTCAATATACTTGCTGTTTACTCATATTCTTATAGAGACTTTTTTTAAGCAATAGATAAAAATGCTTAGATATTCATAATGACATATTCATATTCATTTTTTTAATTAATAAATTATTCATTTTATTTATTCAAATTTATTTTTTCTTTTTGTTTATTTTATTAAATTAGTAGACAGAAAAACTCATTTATAATCCTGGCCATTATCTTGTTTTTTAGCCATAGGAAATGTATATTACATGATAAAAGCCTTTTTTTTTTGCCAATTTTTGTATAAATGCGCATACAACATATTCAAATGTTTTAAGAACCAGTTCTTGCTATTAACTATTGTGCATGTTACTACCAAATTGGCTGTTTATTAGTACTTAAAAAGCACATATTAATCTCTTCTTCTGTATGATCATATTTCAGATCTCTTAATTCTATTATATATCTAAACTTAACAACTACCTTACTATTAATAAGCAGGATGTCGCAAGTTTATTGAGGCAAAAGTTAGAATTAGACCTTTTAAAGTAAATTAGGTAACACTTTAATTTAAGGGTCTCTTATTAGCATGCATATTACATGAATATTAGTCATATATTAGTAGTAATTAATCACATATTAATCCTTGTTATACATCCCTAATCCTTGAATTTAACAAATGTCGCACTAACTATTAATAAACAGCAAATTAGGAATCTGTTGAGGGAAAAGGTTTTAGTCAATAATTGTTCACTATTCTAAAGTGTTACTGTACATTTGTATGGTGTGTAATTTCTCTTTCTCTCTCTTCCTTCACCAGCGTGATCAGTAAGGTAGTCCCAGATTCAGAACCCACCCCTCCACCACCACGGACCCCAGTGGCCAGGCCCAGTCCAGCAGCACGGATGCGCTCCCCTCCTGCTCCCCCTCCACCTGCCCCGACTCCCGTAGCACCTCCACCCCGCCCTCCTCCTGTCCTGCCCCCTCCACTCCCAGCCGCCCCCATTCAGCCTCTACCCAGCCAGGCCAAAGCAAGGGGATGCAGCGTTGTCACAGAGACCGTCAGTGCATACGTGGTGAGTCTTACATACACGCACAGAAATGAAGAACTGCTACAATACAGTAAATATACATTATATTATATCAATATACAGTTCTACAGATGTGTATCAGCTTTATTAAGTCCAAGAAACATTTGAAATTTTATGCACAAAACTAAATTGTTGTCAGATTTTTTTAGACATTTTTAGTAGTGCTGTCGATTTATTAATCACATCCAAAATAAGTTTTTGTTTACATAAAATATGTATGTGCACTGTGTATATATTCATTATGTATATATAAATACACACACATACAGTATAGCCTATATTTTAAAAATTTGTACATGTGTTTATTTGCTTGCGTTACATAATGTATTTTTCTTAAATACATACATGCATTTGTTTGTATTTATATGTACATAATAAATATACACAGTACACGCACACATATATTATGTAAACAAAAACTTTTATTTTTGATGTTTGACAGCACTAGTTTTTACACATTTTTTTGACAGAATTCAATTTTTCCAAACACGCTTTTAATAATTGAGGCATTAGTGACACTGAAAATATAATGCATATATAAGACATATTTAATATGCATTTAGGTATATATTTAAATTTTTATGCACACACATTTTTGTGATACCAATTTTTTTCTAGCTATTATTCCTAAGTGTTTTCTTAAGTGCTCTTAAGTCAAAAATAACATTTTTAAGCTGAGGTTTCATTACAAACAGGAAACGGTTTTGAAAACAGGAAGCCTTTTTAATGGTTTGTGATGGCGCAGTGGGACCTCAGACTCAAAATGAAATAGGATGTGACGTATTTAATAGTATAGCGCTTGCTTTTACTTTTCTTTTCGACCAGTGCCACAAGTGTTAAGTTTGTTTAATTGATTCTTGTGTTTGTTCATCACAGATTCGGGATGAATCTGGGAATCAGATCTGGATTTGTCCAGGCTGTAATAAACCTGATGACGGCAGTCCCATGATCGGATGTGATGAGTGTGACGACTGGTATCACTGGTAAAAATCTCTTTCAGTTTCAATAACCTTACACAATCACTATTTATATCCCTCTCTTTTTGTTTGGTTGGTTGTTTTTTTTTATGACAAATCAGGAAAAAATGCAAACTGGACTAAAATGTTATCTTATAAGGAAGCTGTCTCTGGTTTGACTTCAGGTGAAGTCATACTGTTTTTGTTTTAATTCATCTTAAAAGGTGCATAAGACCTTTTTAGAGTAATATCAAACCAAACATACTTTTTTTTTGTTTCACAAGCACAAAATGCAGTGTGTTTTGTGATTATAATTAAAGTTACAAGGCTTCTATATTTTACATAAATTCTCTTTCATGTCATTTTAAGAGCCATGCACACCTCAAAATAAAGTGAAAAAGAGGAAGTGCCAATCAAAAATAAAAAAATCCCAAACTGAGCTTAGATTGCCTGGCATTACTGTAAAGCTTTTTGGGAATCATCTTTTCTTCATGCGATTCGCTTAAAGATCAAAAATACACAAACGCACACAGAACAAATTGTGTCTCTTTCAAGATAAAATGAGATATTTTTATGGTATATAGAAGTATATAAAAACACAAACTTGACCTGCAAGTTGTGTTGTTCATCATACCGATCAATATCATTCGGGTTTATCTTGTAACTGAGCCTCATCTATCTGTCTTTCTGTCTCTTTCAGGCCCTGTGTGGGTATTGTAGCTGCCCCTCCGGAGGACCAGTCGTGGTACTGTGTGAAATGCACTGGCAAGAAGAAAGACAAGAAGACAAAAAAAAGGAAACGCAAAGCGCACTGACCCACATTTCTTTTTCTCCCGTCTCCGTCTTCATCTGTTTTCGCCTTAATTCATTTCCAACTCTGTTTTGCCTCATTTGTTTGTTTTGTTTATCCCCAATCCCCCCCCCAACCCTTCTTTTAACTTGGTTAACTTAACTCATTGTCCATTATCATAATGTATTTTTTAAAATGAAAATTTCAAATGTGTATGTGTTACTTTTTTATGTGGAGAATCGTATAGTATGTCTATATGATCTTTGTATGGAGCTCATGATTGTTCAGTAGATGTGTTGAAATGAACCTCTCAGTTAAAGCCCTCATTAAAGATTGTTCCATCGCCCATGAGAAAAAGCATTCTGTACTATAATCTGCCTTTTAATATCGTTCTTCTGATTGATTTCGACTGGAGGTGCAGTTTCATTTTACTATGGATTTAATTAAAAGTTGCTTTTTCACATCTTATTGTTTTGTTGTCATGTCGTTTGTTTAGGTACTCAGATTAAAAAAAAACCTATGAAAAACTTAAATCGAAGCTTGTGAATGAACGATTTTCATGAGCCAAAATTATAAGCTAAGCAAAATTATGCTAAGTTATATTTCTGTACACTAGATTAAACAAGGCATTTCTCTCAAATGTTTTTATATTGCCATAAAGGTTGCAGTGAGTCTTGTTTATTCAAATGTAATGATAATTTGCACATACAAAACCTTCAAACCTCACAAGTTCAAGTGGCCCAAAAAAGTATTTGGACATCTCACTCACAGATAAAAGTTGTAACGAGCAAAAACTCTTTATTTCGAGGAAAGACAAAAACGGAACTCAACATTTTCGTATAAGGATACTTTTAATGACAAATAATTGTGACACTTTCCCACTGTCAAACTTTAGAATATGTTCATGAGAAAAGAATTGACTACTCCTGTAACAACAACTTGAGTGTAAAATTAATATTTTAAAGTACACAGTTATATTAGTGTTGGTCCCACAAGCGTATTTCTGGCAGAAAAAGAAATTGCAGTAGTACGTCATTTCGAACTGAGGCGTTTTATGAGTGAATCACTGAGTCATTCACTCATCCGATTCCACGTTCGATTCGTTCAAAACATTTGATTCACTCGTGAACTAAACGAATGTTGTTCGGATCGCAGCCGGTGATTCTGCTTTGTTTGGAACTGTTTTCGTCAAATTTTGTGTCTAAAATGTAAGTTACTCAGTATTAACTTGTTGTTTATTCAACTGTTATCAGTTGGTTAAAAGCACACTCACAACTGCGATGTTTTTACGAATATCAACACGACAAGCCTACCTGTTTCCTGTCCAAATACTATCGGTACACTGTTTGCTTATTTAAAACATACGTCTTTTGTGGTATTAGTTTGTGTTATTTCTTTTAAAATAAAGGCCAATTGCTTTAGCCCTATGCAAACATTAAGGCATTTTTGAAACAAGAAGTGTCGAATCAAGAAATTCAGGTTAATATGATATTTTGAGCTGTGAAATGATGAGGGTAACTAAGTATATTAATCAAATTATAACATTACTAAAGTGCTTTACCATCTACACATATGAAAGGTAGCCACCAACAGGGTAAAAATACTCTTCTTATCAGTCTGTTCCTTTGTAGTTCTGCCAATATGACTAGTATTTAGCTCCCACACGGCAGCTTTGAAGTAAGTATTCCACCTGATGCGGACTCTCCGCCACTGAACTCATTTAAAATCTCCTCAAATATCCCCTCACTACCTGTCATTTCTGCTAATCGCACAGATACGGCCGGCTAAATGAGCCTTTACCGTGGCTAGATCATTTCTTTATGTTAGCGCTTATCACAGAAAACTGAGGCCTTTATTGTTGCATTGTTATTGGTTTCAAAGCTGAAATGACGGTTCCGATGCAGCAGGGAGCAGTTAGCAGTGGACTGGATGGTGATAAGAAATGCTTTCCACATGTAGACTGGTATCCAGAGCTGCCTGTTAAACGAGAGTGTATCTACAGACAATAGCTGTGAGCTTCGAGCACCGGCTATAACAAAAACACCCATTTGAAACGTTCACATGCTTTTAACGCAACAAAGATGAGTGGGAAGGTGATATGCGTAAAAATAATGGACAATAATATGGATTTGTCAGGCATCATTGATGCTATAAACAAAAATATATGATAACTAACTCTAGTACAGTGGCTCAAAAAGCATATTTAGATATTAAAGGCGCGTTCACGCAAAGAACGATAACTGACTAGGCTAATTGCAATTAACTAGCTTTGACCACTGGACGATAATGTTTCACTTTTTAACGATATCCTTTCTCTTCTGTGTCCTTGTTGTTGTGAACTTCACTTATGTTTTAACACATTTAGAGTTCGTTGTCATACTTGTGAAAAGCCCCCATGTCACTCTTCAAATTTAGTTAGGAAACAAAATATCAATCCAGGTGGCATTTTACAAAGATGGTCAAGGACAACAATCAATTCATCAAGTACTTTAATTACATTGACATTACTTCAATGTTCACTCACAGCTTCCCCAAAGGTCAGAGGTCACACAGAGATGGACATAGAGCAGTTTCCTCTAAAGGTGAGAAACAGAAACAAAAAAAACAAAGCACTTCACAGCAGACTGGTTAATATGTAGCTACTCATACACAGATCTATTGATAATCTTGAAATGAACAAGTTTTGTTATGAAGTAAAATGGCATTGTACTTTCTTGTCTGTGTACTATATATATGTGTGTGTGTGGGGGGGGGGGTAATTTTTTCTGTTTTCTGAAGCTTGCTGAAAAACACAGACAAAAAAGTCCATGCCTCCGTAAATATCCGAACAGCCCTCCTTTATAGTATTCATTTGCATGACTAAATTGACATAAGATATTAAAACTTATTTTATAACATTGTATTTGAAATATCTTCTTTTTGTAGGCCTAAATAAGTTGATAAGTGCATGTTCTGGCTTGTTAATGTTTAACTTGTTTTAAGCATAAATCAGTAACACTGCAATATTTCTTACTTTTTCATTTTATTGAAAATTGGTTTCACAAAAGTATTTTTATATCACACTTTTTTGGCCTTCGGCTGGTCTTGTGGTTGGACTAATGTTTTTGTTTTCATCTGTCTTCAGTAAAACTGTGCGTTCATGTATGAGTCTATGTAAGCAGCTGCCTTATTAACTTTGAATGAACTAACACTGGCGGTGTCCATGAGATCAAATCTATAAGATACATCTTCATAAATAAATCAAGCTAATTAAACAAATTATTTCTCTAGTTTTATTATAGATCCATAACATATGTTGCCCTTCTGTTTGGCAAATTTAGACGCTAGACTGAAACCTATACATTGGTCATTTGCAAGTAAAAGTTATATATGCAAATTAACGCAGTCCAAGTTTTCGGGCGTTAAAATAACATATGCAAACACACAAATAACAAATATTCCACACTAAAATAGCCACTGCTACCACATCAAATGGTGATGGTGACGACGATGAAGATAATCATATCCAATCACGTCGCCCTCTGTTGGTAAACTTTATAAAACAATTCAGCGCTGTTTGTGAGATTACAATAAATATCAACAGACACATTGACTTTAATTTTATACATAATTTACATCAATCTATATATATCATCTATTATTTGAAAAACAACGTAATTAATGCAAACTACCAGTTTAATCCTCAGAGACCTGTTATATTATAGAAAATAATATATTTTTCTATCACTAAACATGAAAAAAAAAAAAACATTACAGGTTCAATATTTGAACAAATATGATTTAGTTATATTTAAAAGCATTAGTTAAAGGTGTAATAGCCGGTTCATTTTTACTTTGAGGTTAAACGCACACCAATTGACCCGAAACTATGGGTGTAATGTCATTTGCTTTCATTAAAGCTTGCAGTAGGCCATCAATGCTATCAAGCCACAATGTTAAAAGGATTTTATCAGTCTGTTTGAAACATTGCGCATTTAAACAATAAAAAGGATGTGGTATATATATGCATCACGGGATAAAATCCAGTTGTTAATTCACCTGAAAGTTCCTTTCATTTCATATGGCCTGTTTTTCCATATATTGCACCCTCTTATAAAAGAAAAGCATTCATATTGTACTGGTTAAAGGCATATAAAAGGACGTTCATCAAAAGAATCATCGGAGGCCTTGAAGTTTCTCCCTTGCGATCTGTAAGATTGTGAACAGAACTTTTAAGGTGAACGGCCCCGTTCTTGCCTTTTTGAATTCAGAAAGAGTTTTTCTTTTGTATGTGTTTGCTGCATACTTTTTTGTGAGAGTGAAATTGTGATTTATCGGAGGCACTGTAAGCTACACTCGGAGCTTATCTTCCTTTTACGCAAAGGTAGCGCATTTCTTTATCAATTGTTTTGAAACGACAAGCTTCAAAAGCAATTAAGGACGCGATATGACACCAACGCAGTTGAATTTCGAATACATTTTAATTAGAATATTTATTTATTTCGAGTTTCTCTTCAGCCCGAAGCTCCTTGTGCAATTAAAGAGGGTGCGCGCGTGATGTTTGAATAGCCTGATCAATAGCCTGAACGCTGGCGCGCGCGCGCGTGGATTTAACATAATCAGCCTCGTGGGCGTCACGCGAACTTCCAGCGTGAAGGTGCAGCGTGGAGATAGGTAATTATTTCACCAAAGGCACTAATGAACGCTCTATCTGCCTTCCACAACTCGCATCGCGTTCTGCCCTTACGCCATTTATTATAAACTTTCTCCTTCTGATGAGGAAAGAAGAGAAAGAATAAACAAAACGAATCTGGGAGGGGGATTCATAGTGCACATCGCAAAGGGGTGTGAGGCAGCATCATTTGTCGCCGTAAACTGTTTAACTGCCAAGTTTAACATGCTTTTCTCCATGAGCATTCCAAGAATAATATCTGAACAGGTGGATATTTACCACATCCTGTTTAGCTATGCAAGTGTAAATGGAGGCCGGGGCCAGTTGCCTATTTTTTTACTCTATTGATTAATGTTCAAGGTTTATTTTGTCAATAACTTTTGGCACTGTGAAATAGCTTTTTAACATTTTCACCGTCATCGTTTTCGTCCGGGTACATTTCGCCTAGGTTGATATTTTGTGCTGTCACGCTATATGGGGCAAGTTGTCACAGCGAGAGCCTGATATTTTAAAGCTTATTAAACCTTTTCAGCACAATTCAACAACATTGGGGGTAAAAAAAAAAAAGAAACGCAAAACAAAACTGCGCTGAAAATAGTGTATTTTTCTTGGTGTGAAAAATACACTTGTCTTTACAACACAGTTCAATCTTTAACTTCATAATATAGCTGTCTTTATTTAAGCCAGTTGCGTTTACTTGATTGCCCAACAACTATTACAAAGATATGATCTTGGGCTGTTAGGTTTGAGAATAAAATTCACAATAATTTAATTCTGATTAAACTTCTTGAGATTGAACCATTTAAAAACTTCCCCAATGTGACAACTAGCCCCGATCTCCTTTATATTAATGACAAGCGAAAAGACAGTCAAGCCACTTAAGAATGAATGAATGAATGAATGCAATTATCATGTGCATTGGTACCATTGAATTTTGTCGCATGTGACACCGGAGTGCAGCTTTTGTGTCTGTTCAGTTTTCCCGGCATGCTTCCCAGTCATGCAAAACGCATTCTTCATCCTGAAAGGGTGGAATAGATTGTCGATATAAAATGTCAAAATAAAACGCTAGCGCGCCTCGCGCTCTCTGTAGTATTTAGATTGAAAGTAAAGGCATTTTTCTCCTTGCGCATTAGAGAGGGGAGGGAGTGATAGAGAGGGGGGAGGTATAGCATAAAGACACCTACACGAGGCCATGCATCTCCTTTGATCAGAAAGGGCAGTTGCGTCATCAGATGCTGATGTTGGGGAGCGCGCGCGCACGCGCTCGGTGAGGAGAAAAGAACGGGAAAGTGTCATCATAAACGCGCGCTGTGTCGGGGAATGACTTTGTGACGACCTTTGTTGCAAATGGGCTGCAGACATGGAAATGGCTTAGCGCTATCGCCGTCTCCCAGGCAACCATCAGGGTCCCCATCTCTCGCGGAGAAATGAGTTATGAAAAGGCTGGAGTGAAGCAGGGATTAAACATGATCCTGGGGACAGGGTGTCAATCAAAAAAGCCAACTCACAAACCGCGCTCCTTTTTTCCCCACTACAAAATTGTATTTTGAAACGCAGCATATATTTACTGCCAAAGGTGCCACTGTCTATTTTATATTTATTTAAGGCCGATAATGAATTGGTGCTTTAGTGCGCCTATAAAGATGGGGAGGTTGTGCTTTTAAAATCCGTTATCGGAGAGGATTTAGCTCGGCGCAGTGCTCACAGGCAATGGGTATTTTTCAATTACCCAGATTAATTGCACTGCATAAATTAGAATACAAGTAAAGTGAATGGAGATCAAAGTTGTTGATGAATCTGAGACATGGTGGAAGCTGAACTGGCGCACAATGACGATGTATTATGTCAGGTTCTCAGATTTGTGTTTATCGCGAACATTTAGAAATTGGTATAGTGGACCTTGTTTATGGCAGACGCCATTTTTAATTTTTACGCGACTGAAAACGAGGCTGCGCGGGGCCAAGTTCAGCTTGCTTGCTTTTTCTGAGGCCTGTAGCTGCTTTGGCGTTGATCGTTCTGCGAAAAAGAAATATAAAAAAGAAGAAAATGTTAAAAACAAACGTTGAATAGAAACTCTGGGAATTAAAATTAAACGTAAGACCTATATTGAACATCTGACAGTCTGCCTATATGTCCACCGCAGCCTCGTTTGTATTTGACTAAAGCGCCAGGGATACCAAATCAACACGATCTTAATTGTATTTATAACGTCAATGTGTCGCGAATATAAGAGAAAGAGCCGTTGTTTGTATAACCTAATTTCACCGGCTGGAGCTAAGCTGGACCGTTTAGAGTGGGGACGAGGGAGGGGGCGTTCTTCAAATTGGCTTGACCCGATGCTATTTGATATTTGGCTCTTTGACACTCATTTAAAGGCGCGCGGCAGCAAAGCAGAACGCGGACAAGCCCGGTCTGAAACCGGATCCGCGCGCGCGCGGGGGGATCTGGAGAACACGATAGCCGGGGGCTCGCGCTCTCCAAAGGCTCTCTGGTCATCTTAGACCGGCTCGCTCGAGCCTGCAGCGCCAGCGCGTCGCCAGGCGGCGTGTAAACGGTAAATGTTCGCTATTTGTTCCAAAGATTGCAATGAAAATCAAGTCTGCCTCCTCTTCTCTCAGGCTCCCTATTCTCCGCTTTCTCTCACACACTCGAGATACCAACAAATAGCCATTGAGTAAGAGGCTTAAAGACCCCTTCTCCCCCCACACAATACTTAAATGAATTCATCAAGCGAGTAAAGGCGACATTAAAAGGAGGGAGACGGAGAAAAGGAGAAATATTGGTATTTATTGAATCGTTAAAGGCAAGACACCGGACACCTTTCGACAAAAGCCTTCTTGGAGTGGCCTCTGAACTGCTTACATTAACCCCAAAAAACATGGAATTCCAGGTGAAACTGGGGCGATTGTGGCCATGTTTGATGTCGTGTGTAAAAAGAAGGCAGATCAGAAATCCATTTCACATGGGAGTAAGTCAGGACACTTTTAATAAACGTCTCGTTAGAGCAGGTTTAGTGCAGATAAAGCGATGCCATTGTGCGCGCGCCCCTGGAGAGCAGGCAATGATGTAACGCGCGCATTTGTGTCCAATTCCCCTGTCATCCATTTCATTAGTTAATCTACTCATCTCAGTCTCTCCATCTCTGTTACCCTCGCTTCTTTCCTGCCAATCTGCGCATCTCTACCAACAAACAGTTCTACAAATAAAAGAGCCTTCTCTCAGATTGCTTATTATGATCGTGGGCTCTATGATGTGCTTTTATAAATGCTAGTTAGTCACCAAAAGGCTATTCGAGGCCTATCTTAAAGGGACCAATTGAGAAATACATATATTTGGGTTTTCTATAAAAAAAAAGAGAGAGAGAGAGAGAGAGAGAGAGAGAGAAACCGTTGGCCTAACAACAACAACAGAAACAAAGAATAATTAGCATATTGATATTACAATATATAGGGCCTATGCCTATATAAAACAGAGCGTGAGAAATCTCCCTTTCCCCATTTCTTCAAACCCATCTCTCTTTCGACGTCTTTCCCCGTTCCTGTCTAATATCCTCTCGCTCTCCTTTCAGTTCTGCCCCCTCTTCTCTTTCTCTGTCGTTCTCCGACGTGCCCTGAGTTGCTGGATATAGGGGAAATAAATAAAGCGATAAAATCTCTGCAGCACATTGGAAAAATGACGGATCAAGCTAGAAAACCACAGAAATAAATAACTAGGCCTATACAAAGCAAAATATGGTGTTATAATGTAGTGAGGAAAAAGTTAAAGAAAATGTGATTAAACGTGAAAAAGATTAATTGCCACAAGAAATGCAAAAAGAAAAGAAGGAATGAAGTAACCTTTATTTAAATGACAGGAAATTGTACACCAGCGGGTCCAGGGCGGCCTATTCGCATTTAAATAATTCTTTTAATAATACTAATAATATATTAGGCTACAATCTTAAATTGTTTATTTTTGCAGCGTTTAGTTGTATTTCCATTTTGCGGTTTGATTCGTTTCCTCATGTCATCAAACGGCTGATAAGATGTAGATAGGAAAAGCCACAACCACAAGATGTATCTAGTGTTGTATCTTTTATCTTATTTTGATATCAAGGTTTTGGTATCATAATGATATCCGTTATCGCAGCTTTTCGTTAAAGCTCAGGTAGCCTGCAATATCTACAAGACGGTCGGTTGCCAAAACCACGAGCATGAAGCTCTGAGAGGTGAGCTGAACTCATGCCCACCCCTCACACCACCAATCCCTGCTCGGTGATTAATGATATTTCGCTAAGATTAATCACAGAAAATGAAAGATCTTGGGAGGTTTTCAGTGGATAGGCGGGGGAGGTGGAGATGATGTAGAGGAGAATTAGCACCATCGAATCTTTTTAGATGCAAATATTGCGTTATCTCCGCGTTACTGCACTGTTTTTGGTGTTTATGATTAATTATCTCCTCTTGGTGAAAAATAAATCATGCGAAATTAGGATCTCGCAGCCTCCACCAGCCTTGCAGTTGATGGCAGGTCGTTGTTGTTAATTTCTGGTCGAAATTGACACACTAATTATAGTGCGGCATATGAACACTAGAAGGCAAGATTACCTCTGCTTTTTTATTTTTTATTATTATTATTTTTATCAGATACCCCCTTATATTTTACCAATTAAAAATCGCAAAGGCATTTCATTGCCCCGGGATAAAAAAAGGAAAAAAAAAAAGAAAAACATCCTCTTTCACAACATTGGCCATCACTTTTCCCCATCAGATTCATTGTGATGTATTAGATGCAATAAATTATCCCATGTAACAAAACATGGCGCGCTGAAAGGCAGATAATCTGGAGGCGCGAGATAAGGATTCATTATTCCTCATCATTATGGCTCTGCCTTCTTTCTTAATCAGACTCTCTGATCCTGCAGGATCTGGGCACAGAGCAGATAAGCGCCAGTCGTTTATAATTCTCCCCACCTTGGCCTAATATTTTCAAATAAAATCGGGAGGAAGAGGCAGCTGGAACAAAAAAACAGGCTTATGGTTGTAGGGAGAGCACACGGTTGGAGAATGGTAAAACAGAGAGGGAGAGAGAGAAAGAGGGAGGCAACACTGGCTGATTTTAACATTACATTCTGAAGAAAGAAAACTAGTTCTTCTCACTATGTTAAAAATATTAAACTGATGTCTCATTTCACCGTTCAACGCGAACAATTCTACCACGTGTTGTTGATTTTGATCATAATATAAGGGTCAACAATGACAATAATAAAACCTTCGGGTGGATAATGCGAGTAAGATCAATGGCAAGCGATAAATTAATACGGTTAGGTGCAAATGAACGCTGAATTGAGAGGCTGTCCAAACAACTCAACTGAGCGACACATTGGCTCAAAGTGTTTAAACAGACCACCCCGCTTTCTGCTGCTGAAATTAATCGCTTTATAAACGTGATATCATAATCCCCTGCTCTATCTGCCGATAAGACTGAGGGAGTTATAAATACCAAAAGCATAAATAAATAAATTAGTGGAATAAACAGCGCTGTGTGTTAGTATCAAACTCAAGGTTTACACTTGGCTGTTGTCAGCTGTACTGTCACGCTGAGGTTCACGTCAACTAGACGACATTAATCACTGAATTTCACGGCGCGAGAAGCAACGGAGTGTGTGTGTGTTTGTGTGACCTGTGTGTGTGTGTTTTTATTGCCCCCCCCCCCCCCCAAAAAAAAAATAAATAAATAAATAAAAATTCTCACCACAAATTGCGCTATACCTAATATAACAATATTGTGCGTTTTCCAAAACCTAACGAAAAATGCAGGCCCGGCGTTGTACTTACTACCATTACCTCCATATTTTACTTCACACACATAATATTTGTTAGATAGTATTTTCCCTACCAGATCAATCTTATTTATGCTGTGCGTTCAGAGATAAAAGATAATAAGAAAGGAGAGAAAATTGATTTGAAAATGAATTTGCTCTCAAAAGAAATAGATTGAACTAATTAATTCAAAAAATGTTTTAAACCGCCGTTGACGTTAATCTGTATTTATCATATTTATACAATGTGTTCTAATTATCTGTGCAATATTTCTTCATTCGACTTTTTGTTTTAGTACATCTAGTATGCGCATTCATCATTGACGCATATTAAAAACAGTTTTACATAGATATTAGGCTGCTGTTTATTTTACTAAGCACTTTATTTAAGACTGAGGCAGATTATTAAATCATTATCTTCTGGATGTGCCTTTGCCTAATTCCATTATTAAATCAAATACATAACATTTGAGGTCTTGTTGATGCTCTGGAAACATTGAATAATTTATTTTTTTAAAGAGCCTCGTTTTGGCTCGACGTTGCTGTAAGTTTATAGTGCCGTTTCAGCCAATTATCTTTAATTTACGACCTTAATTGAATTTCTTCTCCAAAGACAGATATTGGTGTGATCAGTTTACTGGCCTCAACGCAATGTGAGAGATGCAGGCAGGTCTTTCTTTTTTCTTTCTTTCTTTCTCTTTCTTTCTTTGTCACTGCCGTTTCAGCATCCTATCTCTTTTTCTCTAACTCTCTCTCTCTCTTTGTTGCACATCATCCAACCTCGCCCCCCACACCACCCTTCAAACCCCCCATGAAGAGAACAGAAAGCCATTCCGTCAATAAATGGGCGTGTTAGCCGAAACAGCTGCTTGTCATCTGCAATCAGCACATCACTAGAAGAAAAACACTATGGTTGTATTTCGAATAGGAAGTGTTGCTGAACCGCGATTACATTGCATGTGTTCTGATTTCTGACATTCTCAAAGGCCCTGCAGAAGACTTACCTGTAGTGAGTTTCCTCTGCAAACCTGCAACAGAACATCTGTAGTGATTTATGCATATCTACATTTTAATATTGCAATATAAACAAAGTCAAATATAAAACAGTAATAAAATCAACAGACTAGAAAAAATGTGCGGAGGATGTAATATATATACTATATATATATATATATATATATATATATACAAACACAACAATTTTCCTACCAATATAACTTAGCCATAGTGAAATACTTTGTTTAGTAATTAATTGAAATTATCGACACAGGCACGTCATAATTTTGCACATAGCATCATCCGATTTTAATTGTTCTAATCTATGCAAATTACTATATATTTCAAGTGGAAATGCATTTATAATATTTTTAGTAAAAATAAAAAAAATAACGTACGTGTTTAAGCAAGCGGGTATTATTTCCTACCGCAGGCTATAGGCTACCATTTCATTAAAAAAAAAACATACACAGAAATATGCACACGCTAGCTATTTCATTCGAAATTATTTACAAAATATAGCTACTGCGAAGGTTTAGTTAATAAAAACAAATTCAAATGGTCAAACCGTGGCAGGCGCTATCAGTCATCTCATGCATTATAGAGCATCAGTTTGGCATCTAACGGGCTGCGTTATTACGACTCACGGAGAAAAGCGGCGTGCTACCGAACGCACGCGGGCGGTACCTGTTCCCTCTCCGCGGCCCGTACGTCCACGTCCCCTCTCTCTCTCTCTCTGTTAAAAAGGTTCGTTACGGACGCGTGTGATCGCTCCCATTCAGATTTAAGTGTGTGTTTTTACTCCGCAGCCTGCACCGACCCGGAAGAGCTCGCGCTTGGTGTACAGTAAGTACGGTAAGTGTGTGTGCGTGCGGGCGCGCGCGAGCCAGAGAGGCTGAGTGTGTGTGTGTGTGTAGGCTAGAAGAAAAAAAGGAGCCTAGTTTTTTTCTCTCCTGCTGTAAATGCCATCGGCACTTCCATCTGTGTGTCACTTCACATCTGAAGCCCATCAGAAAAAAACCCCTGACCACGCGTCAGCCACAATTCCGCAGGTCAGTAAATATTCGGATTTATATTTTCCATATTTTGTAAACTCATTTTTAGCTTCACAATTAGCCTAGCTTCCAAAACTGTCGAATAAATTGATTTAGCTTGCATGTTTCTAAGCGTTATGCATGCGTTTATATGCCAGTTCTTGGAATGCTTTGTCCCACCATTTCATATTTGGAGGAATACACATGTGCACGATAACAAACATCTCTGCATCGGATATATTGGGTTTACGAGTGTCCGTTTTTTAAAAAATAGATAATTTTTTTCACGTTTTGTTCTGTCTGAAGGTGGTACAGTCATTTTACAATTTCAGACGTGTAGATGTCAACTCTCATGAGCTTATTCATTTCACCCGACACATATATAGACTATTCGTGTCACCAGCACCCACGTCCACTTTCCGACAATCGGGGTGGGATTTTATGGACGCCCTTGTATTTTAAGAGTAATTTTCCCGCCCACCCTCCTCTAGATGAAGGATTTTAATGATCTATTACCACCTGAGTGTGAGCGAGTATGCTTCCCTTAACCCGTGAAATTGATCTGATTAGCCCCGCAATGGGTCATAAAGAGAAGTGGATTTGCTGAAACTGCGCTTCCAGTGTGTGTGTGTAGGGAGAGAGAGAGAGAGGCAGAAAGAGAGAGAGGATGCATTTGTGTTGCTGGTTTGAAGAGCATTGGAAACAGAGAGAAGAGGACGCGACATTAAGGCACATCATAGGCCGTCTTTCATGGGAGCGAACTCGTTTGGTTTGTATTTGCATGTAGAGAGCAGCAGCTTCCATTGATTGGAGCTGAATACGCGTAAAACAGCTGTTTCTCCCTGATAGCACGAGACCGGCCACTCCATTCAGCTGCACAGAGAAATGATCTGAAACCATGTCCTCAAATCAGCACTCGACCGAAAGGAAGAGATGCACTTTTGTTTGAACGAGAATATTCCTGCGATGTGCCTCTTTGTTTACCCCCTTTGAGTTATGAAGTTGTTACATGCGACATCCTAAAGAGCACCAGTGGAGATCAAATAAATGCATTAGGCCTAAAGCAGCCGAACACAGGGTGATGGTGTTATACGAACAGACGGATTCATATTTTGAAGGCTTATATATCGGGGATGGATTAATGAGAACGAATAACCAAACGGAGACTAAATAAAGAATATTTGGGAAATGTATCGTTTGCAGATTTGTGGAGATTGCTGTCTTCGGCATCAATTGAAAACAATCTTTAGATGTTTCTCTCGAGCGAGGAATTATCAAAAACAAAACCTGCACTCGAGGCTCTCGCGTTTTTTCCCTCTCACCTTTTTTTTTGTCAGTTCTTAGAAATAAGTCAAACTCTCATTATGATGCAACTATCAGAATTTCACGTCCTCGACTGGGTTCTAAGAATTTGCAGCATAACCTACATAGGCCATCATCACACAGTTTACAAATTCAGAAAGAAAGTTCGTTCTTGAAAAGACGAAGTGCATGAATCACAAGTTCCGAGTTACCGTTATTTTGTTCTTCGCCTTTTTCTTATAATTATTATATTATTATTATTTTTTGTTATAAAATTGTTGTTATTATTATGAAATATTATACAATTATTATAATAATATAGGCTGTTGATTATTATTGTTTTTTGTGTATTTGTTTGTTTATTTATTTTAGAAATAAACACACACACACACTAATAATAATAATTTATCTTCCAAATGTGTTGGGCAGAATTTATTATAATATTATGCTTTTTACAGTTGAGCTCCTTGATGATTTTCCACAACTGCTAACTGAGAAGAGAAACGTTTTGTTACTTAAAAATAAATGTGACGAACAAGCCTTTAAAAGCGTGAATATTGCAAGTGGAAGCGCTCATGTTTCTTTATGAACTGAACCCCCCTCCCCTGTCTTCATCATTCGGTAGCTGGGGTGAAGTGTGTGTCCTCTGGTTCACCCCTTTCTGTTTGGACAGCTTTACCTGGGCACTCTAAGCCGACCCTTTCATCAAATCTCCTCACATCTTCAACTGGTCGCTACAAACGTCATGGAGGCTTGCGTTAAAATTTGATTCGTCGCCATAAAACCTATGGGGGTTCCACACACACACACACACACACACACAC
>JAUCMS010000079.1:12235278-12275511 GCA_032357445.1 Enteromius radiatus | reverse complement strand
GTTCAGTGCTTTGCTACAATCTGTATTGTTAAAAGCGCTATATAAATAAAAGTGACTTGACTTGACTTGACTTGACACACACACACACACAAACAAACATTATGTTTTATGTTACGTTGTATTATATTTTTCAATTACATATTTTTCATACATAAATGACAAAATCAGTCATACAGAAGATGATCAGATAACAATCGCACTCGCCTCCACGAGCAACCAAAAATGAAAGCGGACGAAAATTAAAACGATTGTTTTGATTTATTGAATTGTATAATTCACAAAAACAATAACAACAGTGCTACTACTACTACTACTACTACTTACATAAAAACAACAGTAGTTGCAGTAGAATTTTTTTTTAAAATTAGGCCTGGTGTTATTGTGCACAATATTGTTTATGATAGCTTCTACCTTCATAACCCGCTTACGGATTTCATCATATGTTCGCCCGTTCAAAAACACACTGCACCAAAATTATTACGGAGAGGTTTTATGTGTCGATAAATGGTGCTCGATAAACAAAGCGTGTTATCAGCGCACATCTTCTAACCCTTGTTATAGGATAGACTAAAATAAAACGGCCGGGTCTTAAGTTCTCACCCACAGTGAAAAGTGTGATGCCTCCTGATTTTAATCTGCCTAGCCTGACATAATCATTCACAAATTATCTACCCAATCTTCAACCTGACCCAGTATCGCTGTCTAGCACCGATTTACTGTAGTGTCTATGAATCAACCTGGCCCCGGCTAAAAAGAACGGCCTGATTTAATATACCGCCCACCCCTCATATATATATATATATATATATATATATATATATATATATACATAGCCTATATGAACTGCAATGTATTTGTGGATTTTTTTTTAAACATAGCTGTAGTATTGGATTGTGTTCCATATTTTGTTTTGACAACCCGAAGTATGATAAATGACAGTGTTTTTTTGAGAGTGAAGCGCCTCGAATACTTCCAAACCCGTGTCTCTAGTGTTCAGGACTGTTTCCATCTATGTCCCGCGCACTAAGCTTAAGACGTTCAGTCAAGAAACAAAACACATAATCAGGATTTCACTTTTACCGTCGCGTGTTGCCTTCGAGTACCTCTAATGTACGCTCGCGCGCGGGATAATAGCTCGCGCGGATCATTACGCGCGTCCGCTGACAGCTTGACAATGACAGTGAGCCAGTGCAACACTTTCCATCCAACTTCGGTCTTTACCAGCGAAAAGGAGAGGCTTTCCTCTTCGTACGGGGAGGGAGAGAAGATGCACATTTCCTGAATCAGCATTTTCAACCAATTCCGTTTTTTTAAAGGAACATGAAAGGTTAGTCGCCACGATGGAATGGAAATTATTGCTATTATTATACCAATTTACCATATAAATCATTCTTACTCGTTTTTAATTCATTTGAAATCAAATAAAGCTATTCGAGTGGCACTAGTGTTTTCATAACGTTTTCCGGACACATATAGAGAAATAACCATCGCGAGAGAAACGCAAGCTTGCAGAGCACATATTTTACAGCAAATGCGTAGAGTATATTTCCTGCCTGTTTACTGACGTCACGTCCAGCGGCGTCGGCAGGGCTGGCCATCATCTCGGCGCGTTTCAGAGCATCAAACGTGCTGCCCAATTACATTTTGTCTATCTGTGGGGACGGGCCGGCCAAACTAGAGCTTTACAGACAAAATATCACCCTAAGGGCCAAGCCCCCTTATTACAGCGCAACCAAGTAGAATAATAGCGAAAAATACCTGGCACTGTCCCTTAATGTGGCGTCTTAACACACACACACACACACACATTTCTATAATAGAAATGCGTTTCTGTTATATATTACGGTTTAAAGTTTTACCCGTGCGCACTGAAACGCTAATGTAGCTATTTGCATCAAGTTACATGTAATGGCCCCTTAAATGAATAATGAGCAGTCGTTCGGATGGTGTCCTTGAAGGAATAAAGAAAACTGACTAAAGATGCCAGGGGAAAGCCTGTGTTTAAAGTGTGAAAAGAGAGGAAGGTATGACCGTAGTCTTACTGCACCACTAGCCTATATGTCGCAGTCAGGGTTTAAGAGACTCGTTTGAACATGCAAAGGAGTACCATTAGAAAAACGTGCTTGTCACCGCGAGAGGACGCACTGTCACAATTTAAAAGAGCACACACACCACACGAGCTCCCACTGATTATACACACAGTTGTATAGACCCAAAAGACAGCAGGCCACAGAACGATGGTGCCCTTAGGACATAACAACTGATATTTCAAAATCTGTGTTTTTATTTATTTGTATGTAGGTCTATTTATTTTACTAAGCGATGCTAATAAATACAATCGTTATTCAGCAAGTAAATAATTCAAAAAATATGTTAAAGAATATAATATATATATATATATATATATATATATATATATATGATTTAACCAGTTTCTATTGAAGACGCCATTGGCAAATTGCTATTTGTTTCAGGAACAGGATTCAGGATTTAGGGAGTTTTTCTTTTTCTATTTCTGAATTAGGCCTAAATTAATTAAGCTTAGACTTTATTTTACAGTGTCTGTTTATTCATAATTAAAGTATGAATTATGAAATTAGACGCAACTAACCATAAACCAAAATCTAACTCTAAAGTAGCCTACCTGTTATAACTCAGTATTTAAATATATAATTACAGCGTAACAATGACACCTTAAAATAAAGTATAACCTAAATGTATTTAAGCTACGTAAAACATTTTGCGTGCTTGTGTTTTTTTTTCATTTATATATGTTTGTTGAATATTTACATACTAAAAATATGCTCCGTTTTGTATATGAATGGGGAGTAGAATTGGGCGCAGCTTCTGGTCATCTTTCCTGGCCCACTTTATTCAATTAGCCCAGGCTGTTGGGCCCCGCCCCTGCTGATGACACCACAGACCCTCCTTAAGTTGCGTCGCGCCACAGCTGTCTGCGAGCATTGAGCTGACTGGCGCCATCCTGAAAGAATGCCTTCACTGTAAAAAAACACAGAGAGAGCAGTGCATTCAGAGACAGAGGGAGTGAGCACCAGAGAGAGAGAGATAGAGGGAGGGATGGAAATAGAGTAAGAGAAGAGGGTTACTACTACTGCGCATAAACACAGATTTGATCAAACTTGTGTTCGGTCAGAAGGCAGAAAACTTATCCAGATCGACCCGGCTCGGCCTGAACCGTCAAACTCACTTGTTGAGTCTACGCAACGCAACAGTACAATACAGAGAGAAAAACTTGCGGAACTTGACGCGCGTTTGGATGCGTACGCGGACTTATGACCAACATTAGTAAATGCATTTGACTTTCACAAGTTAATGCGCGTTTACCGAACGGACGGATCCAATTTATACGAGCTTCTGACAGTTTGCCAATGAGAGAAAGAACACAAACGAACGGACGGACTTTGTAAAAACAAATTGTCTTGTTCAATTTCAGGTGATCGGAAGTAAAAAAATCGAACCTGTGGATTAAACAAAGGAGGAGTTTGGACTTTTTTGTGAACTTTCGCGTTGTGTGTTTCGGTGAGTGTATGAACGCTTGTTAAAAAAAACGATGGAAGTAAGTCCGGAGCAGCCCCGTTGGATGACCCACCATCACCCGGTCATAAACGGCCAGCATCCCGAGACACACCACCCAGGACTGGGACACTCCTACATGGACCCGTCGCAGTATCCCCTCGCGGAAGATGTGGATGTATTGTTTAATATCGACGGACAGGGCAACCACCCGTACTACGGGAACTCGGTTCGGGCTGTGCAGAGGTACCCGCCACCTCACGGTAAGTATATCAGCCCCAAATTATAGTCTATTTCATTATTCCTCTTATCCCTCATTCTGGCTAGTTTTATAATACGTAAAAAGACAGAAACCGCTTTTAGGATTGTACTGAAAATGCAACTGACATTTTAAAGAGTGCCAGTATAGTTTACGTGTGGCTTACCTGAAGTGGTGTGTCACTGGTTTCACATCTTTCTAGTATTCTATGGTTATATGACTTTTTAGGGTATACAATAATTATATAATATACTGGATAATGTTATGCATTCCTTTAATTTTAGAAAAGCGTTTAATTGCATTTTAATGTGATCAAATGTTAACACGCAGTGAAAACACATCACTAGTTGAAATATATGTTGTTGGTGTGTCGTAATAAATTAAAGTCTAATATTCCTATTAGCACCAGGTGGCTGGGATTGAACTGAATGATTTGGTGATTTAATGATTTAAAAGTCGGTCTCTAAATAACTAAGCGCATTTTTCCTGTGTAAGGTACTTGAATTTTAGTGCGGAAGAACAATTGCTTTAATTTATTGACATGACTTCCTGAGCGGAATGGGGCAAAGCGTGACCTTGTTTCTCTTTTGAATTGCCCCATCTCTGAGCATATCAAAACTTTCGAAATCCGTGCAGCATCAATAGATACTGGTGGGTATCGAAAGTCTTTTGAAAGAGAGAAACTCTCGAGGGCTGTTAATTGCGACCCTTTCCCAGCGCCATCGAAAGCCACTCAGAGTAATGTAGGCCTTTACGTGCAGTTTCACAGTTTTACTCATTTAGGCTAGTTGCACTAGTTCTTTCATGCCATAAAAGATGTTGTTGTTAAAAGGGTTTCAATGCATAAAATGCCAGATATGTGTGAAATACATACAAAAATGCACTTGTTTTTTGTTTTGCAGCGCCTAAAAATCCTTAATGTTTTTTTGCACGCAAGCAATTATATATATATATATATATATGTATGCGTATTATTATTATAGCCTACACATTTTTTTAATTCTAGCGTTTATTGTACACACATAATTGCGACGTTTAACGACCGTATTTACAAAACACATCGTTTTTTTCCCTTAATCGTTCAGATGTAATTTCTTGGCTCCTTAATGTGACGAATCCCACAGCCCCACCTCGTCCTGTCCTAACAGCAGGTTTGTCTTTTGTTTCAGCAGGTACTCAGGTGTGTCGCCCATCATTGCTGCACGGCTCTCTTCCTTGGCTCGATGGAAGTAAACCTATCGGCCCTCACCACAGTACCTCCCCCTGGAACCTCGGGCCTTTCCCCAAGACTTCCCTGCATCACAGTTCCCCTGGGCCTCTGTCCGTCTACCCCCCAGCCTCCTCCTCCTCGCTGTCCGCTGGCCACTCCAGCCCACACCTCTTCACCTTTCCCCCCACTCCACCCAAAGATGTGTCCCCTGACCCCGCAATTTCCACGTCAGGCTCGGGCTCATCCGTACGGCAGGAGGACAAAGAGTGCATTAAGTACCAGGTGTCTCTGGCCGAAAGCATGAAGCTGGATTCGGCTCATAGTCGGAGCATGGCCTCTATCGGACCGGGCGCGTCCTCCGCGCACCACCCCATCGCCACTTACCCATCCTATGTGTCCGATTACGGGCCGGGGCTCTTCCCACCAAGTAGCCTGATAGGTGGGTCCTCTTCTAGTTATGGTTCCAAAACGAGACCAAAAACAAGGTCCTGTTCAGGTAGGCGTGCGCTTTACTACCCTTTGATTTTTACTAACATAATCATAGTAAGATCATTCAACAATAGATTTTCCTCAAAAAAGAAAAAGCTCTATTATTGTGCACTTGCCATTCTTCTCGTTTTCCTCAAAAACAGCCTCCCAGGTTAGCCAATTCCCAGACTATTGATTTGGTCCTGGATTTTTTTTTTGTTTTTTGTTTTTGGTCTGTGCCAAGGCTTGGCTATCAAATTTGGGAACAGTCCCACCTCCCTTATTCAAAGTACATCAATGGCTCCACTCCTTAAAATACAAAGGAATCTTTAACGATTAAAGATATTAAAACAAGATAAGGTTTTAAAAAAGCAACATCTATTTATATGTATATAAAAAAAGGTATATTAATAATTAAACATTTAGTAAATTAATATAATTAATTCAAGCTTTTATATAATCCTTTTCGCTTGATTAATTTACGATGCAATAATCTAATCTTTTTTTGTTGTGGTATCAGTTTAAATAATCAATCCGCAATAGACTTGTTCTTTTATAGAAATGAAAGATTTGTTAACACGCCTGCTTTGCACTATTCTGTTATTATATTCCGCTTTGAAAAAATATTATATTTAATGTCGTCTAGCCACAAAGCGGAATTAGCTTCCCTGATTTATTAAACGTCGCTCAGCATATGCAGATGAGTCTACACGTTTGAAGCGGAGCGCTAGGGTTTTCCGGATGTAGATGTGTATGTGTGTGTGTGTGTGTTTTCTCTCTCCTCTCTTGCTCCTCTTGTGCCTCGCAGTGCACGGCCCGTCTCTCTCGCGTTTATATGTTTAAGCTAATCCAATTATTTTCAGACTGCTGCACGCGACAGTTGCATTGTTTACTTTGCGCAGAAACTTTGATAGAGTCCGGATGCGCCGCGGATCGCTCGGAATAACGAATGAGCTGGCGCAATGCACGGCCGACATGCACAGACAGAGTGTTATCCAAACACACAGAGAAAATGATTTCAAAAGGTCAACCAGCTTTTTAAATGCGATTAGCCAACGGACGATTTTTAAATCATGGTCTATTCATAACGACTGATTTTATGATAACGAGAGAAAATATCTATTATGCTCTCTTATAATCGCTTTAACCTTTGTGTTATTATTATTATTATTTTTATTAAGCTTATTATTATTATTACTTCTATAAATTATATCGCTATTTAATTCGTTTGCTGTTTTATTTGGAATGTTTATTTGCACAATAAGCATAAACTATAATGAAGAACTACCACTAAAGTTTTTTTTAGCTTATTTTTTTTTTTAGCAAAATGCTGCGCGATTTTCTATAAATGCAGCAAACCGCTCTTTTACGCGCTCGTGTGTGTCACTGTCTGAAGTGATATGCTCGCGAGCTCTGTGGTTTTTGGGGCTGTAAGTAGAGGCACAAAGAGACTCGTTGCCTCCACACATGAGGACAAAAATGCTGCCGGGTACAGGGGAGAGAGGGAGAGAGGGGGGGCTGCACGGAGAGCTTGTTTTTCGTTTCAGAGGAGCGACCGGAGGCGTGGGTCACTGAACATGTGAAGCGCGCGCCCTTCACCTGTCAGTCAAACGGAAAGAATGCCAATCAAACGCTACGGTGTTTTAATTACGTAAAGAGAGCGGGTTACACAATGAGTTAATTAGACCGCCGCTTTCACTTACTGTTGCTGAATCTATTTACCATCATTTCAGCCTTAGAATCTAAAATCTCCTCTTTGATATAAATAATTATTCTCAGCCACATGGTTTAATGAACCGGGAGGTTGTTTCTTTGGAAATCGAGTTTATCCAGCCATATTATATTTGCGATTCCCTCTATTAATAAATGATGCAGTATTTCTAAGACATCGTTGTTCAGAGCCTGCAGTATGATACGTTTGATAAGACCTATCTCTGTGTACATTTTCACAGCATTGCCTACTTAGAACCGCTAAGTTATTTGTAGATCTTATCAGATGATGTCATATTTGACGATTGAAGAGTTAAGCTCAGTGATGTCATATTAGATAATGCTTTTTATGTGGTAATGCATTCATAATAATAACAATGTGTTATTAATGCATTTCCAGAATATTTCCTTTTGATCAATGCGAATCTTTAGCCTGTTTGTATTTTCCGATATTGCTTTTTTATTAATAATTCATTATTTGTATTTTGTATGTGTGTCTGTAATATTAAAATAATTATTAGTAAATATATTATGTGTGTAATATTGATATGTAGGTTAATTTAATATATATATATATATATATATATTTATTTATATATATATCAGTGCGACTGGCCACGGGCGTTTAATATGTTCACTGCTGGTGTGGCCTGTGATTATTGTGTAGTTGTCTGCATGCAAGTGTGTTTTAATGGTTCTAAAAAATCAGTTGTGCATGCGTGTGTGTGTCTGTGTTCGCAGAGGGTAGAGAATGTGTTAACTGCGGGGCCACCTCGACTCCTCTGTGGCGGAGGGATGGCACCGGTCACTATTTGTGTAACGCCTGCGGACTGTACCACAAGATGAACGGACAGAACCGACCCCTCATCAAGCCCAAGCGGAGGCTGGTATGTGGCTCTATTGCACTGTATTAATGACACTTGTCTCTTTCTCTTTTTCTACCCAGGAAGAAGTGTTAGCTGCAAGAAATTGACTCGCCAAGCGCAGGTGTCATTTCTTTAAGATTAAGCAATAGCAGTTATTATTATTATTATCAATAATGATAATAATGCCATTTTATTTATCAGATTTTATTTGATTTTTCCTTTTCTTTTTTCCGCTCTAAACAAATCCGTAGACAATTTTATATTATCGCAAATATTGCTGACACTGTGTCTACGTGTCAGCGTAACGAAATTTGTCACGGAGAGACTTCAAAGTGTTGTGAAACGAGCGCTTATCTCAAATGAGTACGCGTGGGAGGCGATCAGCTCCAACAGGTCAAATATGTCTGCAGAAATTAGGTTCAGTTCTGACAATATGCCATTCATCAGGGGACACTGTTTCACAGGGATTTAATAAATGAGAGAGGGATAGAGAAAAAAAAAAAACTCTGTCTTTTTCAATGGCCTGGCAGCACAGACACGTCTCTCTTTGGGCTTTGGATAGAGTCGAGGCTCTTGAGGCGCAGAGAAATAGTCCGAGCGCTGCTATTTTGGCATTGGCCTTCTCTCCCTCTCTAATGTGAAAAGCCGACTTCCCAGGAAAAGACTGGCGGATATCTGAGCGCTGCTGATAAAACTCCTCGAACAACAGCGCTCGCTCCCGCAGTCTAAACATACAGGCGAGAACGCGCAGAAAGGAGTCACGACTTCAGATTGATCTTCACTAAGCTCAAGTCGTCTAGAAAAAAAGAGGAAATAATAGCACGGAGGAGAATAAAACGCGAATAAAGAATTACCTGTATAGAACAAATATAGTTCTCTTTGCCTAATGTGTTGAGTAGAAATTATTTGGCAATAAAATATAGCTGTGTTTTCTCATTTGCAAACGAGTCCGATCGAAAAAGAAAAAAAAAAAAAAAACCCGGCAAGTCATAATAAGCAAAGTCCCCCTATATGACGCTTCAGTGAATCATGCTCTTTATTATCAGTTTGGCTTTAAACAGAATGAAACGATAATTTGTCATTTCAATACGCTCCGTCAACATTTCTGTATTAACCCAGAGCACAGCATGCATTTTCATTCAGCATATTTCAAAATATGTTGCTGATCCCTACAAATTCATTGCATTTCTTTTGAGTTTGTCTTTTGTTACTTGTTTTTTTTTTTTAAATGGACTTTTTACTTGTTTTGCTATTATATTTGATTATGTTCGTAACTGCCTATAATTAATAATTCTAACTGCTTTCAATCAATGCATGTTAATTCAGAGCAAGATATTTTAGTGCCGCATATTGATGTTAATAAAGATTGCTAATATCTAACTGAAGGTTGATGTTTAAACGTGGATCCATTTCATGCAGAGCGGCTGTTTCTCCATCATTTAACGGGAAAATGTCATCAGCTTTAATGGGCACTATTTAAACCAGTGCTTTCATGTCCTCTGTAAATATTTGGGTTTGAGAGGGCATGTGCGCAAGGCACTATTTTTACCCTAGAGTTTAAGGCACCAGTGTTATGGAGATCTCTTTTCCTCTGACATATTTCTGCATTGCTCAAAACCATTTGCAGCTTCAGGAAACAGGAGGGTTGGGGGCCATTAGCACTGTAGGAATGCAATCATCATCTGAAGTTATTATATTATGAGTGTAATAACCTGGATTCTTTCTCTGTATGTGTGTCCTTCAGTCTGCTGCCAGACGAGCGGGGACCTCATGCGCAAACTGTCAAACGACCACGACGACACTGTGGCGGAGAAATGCGAACGGCGATCCCGTCTGCAATGCCTGCGGCCTCTATTACAAATTACACAATGTAAGCTCCATAGCTGTCTTACACTTATCTAGTAAGATATTTTCTATCTTCTCTTTGCATGATGGCAGCTTTCATGCCATTTCTTTCATTCTATATCTTTCTTTCTTTCTTTCTTTCTCTCTCTTTCTTTCTTTCATTCATGTGATGACTACGGTTTTTTGTCACACCAGCTGTCTAATTTTTATTTTTCCATCAAAAACGGTCAGATTTTCTGAATCCTGCCCGCCTGGCCTTACTAGCATTGTGCTTTTCGCACCCCAGGGACAACTTAACCCAATCTGCGAACCTGAAATGTTTTAACGTTCCCCAATGTTCTCAAGCCGCTAGAGTCAATTACATGCAGGGATTCGTCTTGTTCTTCCTCATATCATTATTTATTTTTCTGGCTATTATGCTCGAGCTAAACTGCTAGTACTGTTGTACTATTGAATTACACTTCAGTTGGTGGTATTTCTATGTTAAACATATGCCGGGGAACATTTTCATTCTACCTAATCAGCTCTGGTATCCTGTATCATCACACTTTGAGGCCCCACACTCCTGTTTCATTCCCCTACTAGTCACGCAAACGCACCCTTTTAAATCATTTTGCCATGTTGGTTTTGGCTGTTTCGTAAGAACTCGAAAAAAGAAGAAAAAAAAAATCCCCTAAACCTGACCTAGGTTATCAGGGAAACAAATAACATGTATTATCGTTTGAAACAAGCAAGGGTTTGGGTAATTGGAAAATGAGTTTGTTTTTGGTACATCCTATTTTCTGTTAAGGTCGGCCTGCTTTGAATCAGATTCCAGATTTGGCATGCTAAATTACGCCCGAGCCCTCTCCAGAGTGTTCTTCGCTAACTTGCATGTTTGCATGATCACAACCACTCCCATCTCTCATTGAGCCGACAGGGATTTGTCAGAAGAACAGTTGTGATTGTATTTTGCATGTCTGTCAGTTTGGGGTTAGACTTCTGACCTCTTTCATTCTCAGTTTCTTTATGTGGTCATTACCCCCCCCCTCCCAAAAAAAAAAAAATAGCATAACTGAATAACAATTAAAGAGTCGACGGATATAAGCATGTGTTTTTTGTGATGCCCAATGGAGATGTTTTAAATTAACAGTTTTGCTTTGGGGTGTGAACTCACACACACACATGGGCACATTCACTCACATTTACATTAGTGGTTGGCCAATATGGGTTTTCCGATAACAGACGTCAATGCAGATATCTAGAGAACAGTTTTTGCTGATATTTTTTATACAACCCAATTAGACGTTAACAACTAAGATTGTTTACAAATACTGAAATTTCATGACTAAATTACTTAAATTCGCACAACCACGATTATGTAATGTTTACTGAGTCCAAATGATACATTTTAAGTATAAAATGCATTGTTTATTAAAGTCTTCAAATCTGACGCCTGTAAAGGAATACATCTTAGTATCACTTAATAGCTCTTGCACAAAGCATCTAGAGTGTTTTAAGACAGAGAGGGAGAAAAAATACGGTCCAATTATGGGGTGAAAGTAGCAGGCTTTGGCAGACGGATGTGGCAGTAGCACTGCGCTTTGAGCCCGGCTGGCCAGAGTCTGGGGTTTCTCTCTTTGGCAAGACTGGCACCGTCCATGCCTGGCATCAGGGTTTCAGAGGATAAATCCAGCCTAGTCCTGATATGACCTGACACAAACACTCGTACATACAGACACGCTTGCTCAAACAAAAAAAAACCTAACATATTGGCGATATAGCGTAGCTCTATTACACATGCTAACGCTCAAGTATTGAGTGTGTGAAGTGAGCATCATTTTTTAACAAAATCCTAATCCTAAAAACTGTGACTTAAAAGGGTGTCGGCTTCAATATACCCATGAGGAGGAGAAATCATAAATAGGATCTGTTTAATAGCAAAACTGTTTTGCTAGTTAACTTTATGGACCATTATACCGTAATATAATTAAATGAATGAAAGTCAATGGGGTCTAAAACCACACTTTCACTAAAAAAAGAAAAATGTCCTTTTGTGTTTGAAGAAATAAAATCATACATTTTGGGAATGGCATGAGTAAAATGAATCCCTTTGGGTTTCTCAGATGGTTTTTCTTAGAGCGTCTCTGATCTACTAAACTCTGCGAAATAGTCCGAAATTTCATTATGAACTCTCATTATGAATTGTCTCCTTTGTGTCTATTTTTATTTCTCGTAAGGGATTTTTAGGAGAATTAAGTTAATACTTAAAAGAAACATAACTGGTTTTAGGTCTCCTGAAATATGAAGGGCCGATCTCAAAGCAATAAAGTGTTCCTCTGGATGTGTTATGAGACATTTTTCCATTATACTCCTGTCTTATGTAAGAACGACGGTCCCGTTGCTATTATTAACATCTGCCGCTTCTCTCCTCGCAGATCAACCGACCGCTCACCATGAAGAAAGAGGGCATCCAGACCCGGAACCGGAAGATGTCCAGCAAGTCCAAGAAGAGCAAAAAGTCCCATGACAGCATGGATGATTTCTCCAAAAGCTTGATGGACAAGAACAGTTCTTTCAGCCCGGCCGCTCTGTCGCGTCACATGACCTCGTTCCCGCCCTTCTCGCACTCCGGCCACATGTTGACCACACCCACCCCCATGCACCCTTCCTCCAGCTTGCCCTTCGCCCCTCACCACCCTTCCAGTATGGTGACGGCGATGGGCTAGAGCGCCCTTCTACCTCCGACCGCCCAATCTCCCAACGGTGGACGTCTCAAAGCACCGTTAACCTTGAAGCCTGTCACCCGCCGCAACCCTCCGACCTTGAACCAGCTCTCTCACAAGCCCCCCAAGACCCCTTCTCCGGTATGTCCCGCTTAAACCCCTCCAACCCTATATAATGAGGGAAAGACAGTGAGAATGAAAGAGAAAAGACAATGACTTTCTTCATCGCCCCTCCAATCATAAAGCCCTGCGCTGATGTCGACCTTCATTTGTGTACAAATGCCATCTTTCCTGGGGGCATCCAGGTACAACCATTACGCGACTTTAAACCAACCTCCCCCAAACCAACCCCCCCCCCCCCCCCCCCAACCCGCTCCTTTTCTTCTTCTACGCATCTCCTCTTCTTGCCCACCCCCCTCCCCGTGAGACATGAGGAATTGAGCTGTGAATGACAACAGGAGATGAACTCTGCATATATTTGTAAAAAAAAATTGTCTGAAATACATTTAATGAAGACTTTTTAAAGCGCAAAATGAAAAAAAGGCGAGGACAGGAAATGCCCATGGGCAGCTAATGATAAGAAGGGTACGACTCAAACCTGGAAGATGGAACAGCGTGGCGACGCGGCCACGATTTCTATCCGAGAAAAGTAAGAGACGAGATGTAGGGAGAAGAAAAGTAGAAAGGAAATGGTGTGTAATGCATTAAAACTTGTAGTCAGGTCTGTCTCGCAGACTTCCAGCTACTCTTCTGGATGTGTTATAGGTCTTGGGCAATTGGTTTGTGTTCACACATACACACACACACACATGCACACACACACACACACACACTCATGTATACACCTGAAAGACTTCTTTGGGCCCAGGTTATATGCATTGTGAAAAAAAGTTCCTGTATTTGTTATTTGTATGTATAATTCAGAGTACCAAAAATACGAAAGAAACAAAGATGTAGAATTATTTCTTTATGTAATGCAGACTGAATGGTTGTACAAATTTAATAATCACTAGTGTAAAAAAAGACTTGCTTTTTGTTGCGTAATTTTTTTTCCTCTTTAAAAATAATAAACTAGTTTAATCTCTGTTGACATCATACGAGGACGCAACGGTGGAAGCTTTTGTGAGTGTTTGCGTATGACTTTGTGTGTGAATGCGCGAGTGAGTCTTCGTGGGTATATGTCGCTGTGCATGTGTGATATCTGACACATGGCTTTTGCTAGCCACAAGGACACCTCTAGATTTACCCAGAATGCTGTTGGCCACATAACCAACAGGAAGCCTAGAAATAAACAGACATGTTGTGAGGGACTCTACACAGCCTCCTCACGCTACCAATGTGAGTTTGCCATTCCATCAACACTGCTGCTAACATGCTAGTCATATGAGTAATGGTTTTTTGAACATAAGAGTATTGGCAGTCGGGAGATTAAAAATTTAGCTTTCTGTCCAAGTAGGATTATGTTTTGAAGACACAAATGCTTAAAATACCTTGGAACAGCAGCATTTACAGTAACAAGTTTGATCCAGGAATAATATAGGTGTGACACATCATTTGTGAATTTCAGTGAAAAAGTAACTGTACGGTAGGAATGAGGCAATCCAGTGATGAATATGGCAACGAAATCTATATTTGAATCGACAAAGCAATCAAATGTGAGCACAGTGTGAAAAACAGTCAACAGGAACATAGCCTTATGGGTAGACTATTGTAAAAGGTACCATAGCAGAAAATACCCTCAGTCTTTGGCTGCTAATACACAGTAAATGTAGAAAAGAAACTAATAAGTGCACAAAAGTGGTTAAACATTTCTGTGGTTCTTAAGGGTACGTTTTTGGATCTTGACAAGGTTTTGGACGTTAAATGTTTACAAACCAAAACAGAATAATGAAATATATTACAAAAATAAACAGAAATACGCCTAATACGGCAATTTGGGGCCAGACTGTAGGCCAAAAACTGGTATGCAAAATCAGCAAAGAGACAACGCAAGAACATTAAAAATGTTCAAAAGCGGTCGTTACACATGCAGGAAATCTTTTTTTTTTTTTTGCCAGCTGACTTTGATCAGTGGTTCAGTGTGGGTTTGCAGGGTCATTGCTTACTTGTTCCATTGTAGCTAGCCGTGGTCTTCACTCCATTAGTTTTTATGGGTCGTAAGAAAGGACCTGCCCTGAGGGCTTTTGTTTGATTATAAAGCGTTCACTTTGTAGAAGAACTGTTAACTTAAAGATTATAAGCAATACGAACAATACATATTTTTAATAGTACTCTATCTTTAGTAGATTTCCTGTGTTATGCTAAGCTTGCTAAGTTCAAAGAAACATTCATCGTTAACCGAGGCTAATTCTTATTACGCATTACTCGCATAATGGCAAAAACATTTCAGCGATGGTTAAGATTTCCAATCCTGCAGGTGAACGTATAGAAACCAAGCACAAAGGTTTGTTTCATATTAGCATCATGCTAAATTGAACATAAAACGGTTGTCACCTAACACGGCATGATTCATTTGCATGTTTCTTTTTCCTAACTAAGTGAATATAGAGGAGCTGTTTTGTTTTTAGCTGCTGTTGTGGTTTCGTACATTTGCATGCAGCTTGTGCTGATGGCACATTAGCATGCTAAGAAACTTTGTTTGCGAAGTCCTGAAAAAGAGGAACTGACCCCAGACCACAGGGATGCTAAAGACCCACGCTTTCACATATAGTAGAGAGCAGATGAAAACGCATTAACACACTCAAGTACGCTTACTGTAACTACAAAAACAGAAACTTTCCACTGCTACACTGTATGAAAAACAGTTTTACATAAAAGGCATGATTGTCCTGTTAGCGTAAAGCACTCTTTGCATCAGGTTCAGTTTTACAAATATGAACGTGTTGGAATGTCTTGCTGGCCTTTGGTGCCCTTTACTGCTCATTACTGTTGTAATGGCCGTAATGAACCAGACATGAAAATGCAGATAGAGAGAGAGAGTGAAAGAGAGACTATACGCGGACTGCACAAGTATGTATATGCTGAGTCTGAGAGTGCAACGTCTGAGGCAACACATTTTGCGTGTTAAATCATCAGGTCTTATCAAAAATCATATCATAATCTCACTCTGCTAGTTTCCGCTCTGACTACACCACACTGCAGTCACCGCATCAGTTTACTGGACTGACTTTAGCTGTTCTATGCACACATATAACTATTTTTCTATATGTAAATCACATCTCTTATGCTTGTGACATTCCGTGCATCCACACTGTGATCTGTACCTTAAAATTGGAAAATGCTGATCTTGAATTAGCAGTGTGCTAATTACTAGCAGATATTTAAACTGTCCCTAAAGAAAGCTTACACGTTTTTGGTCCAAAAAATGCACCCTATAAGGTTTGGTTGATTAGTTTTAATTGATGTTAATTAAACTTGTTCGCTTACATTAGCATGCAAACTACAAGATCCCCAGTAGACTAAATATCATGACAATGCAGAAAAAGTAAGCGCACCTTTGTTTTTTTTTTTTTTGACATGAAGCATTTGTGGTGACTTTGGTTTGACGCGTCTGAGTCAAATGATGCTGTGAGCAAGGAATAATGATGGCATGATTAACCTATGTAGAGCCTAAGTACGTTTTTTTGGGGTCAAATATCAGCTTTGTCTATTGACAGCAGTTGCTGAACTAGTTTTTTTTGATTCATTGTTATTTTTTATATTGTTTGATGATAGTTTAGTGCTAATGTGAATATTGAAAAATAAAAGACAACTGATTATGTTCTATGCACTAAAAACTAGCTAAAACCAGCCTAAGCTACTGGCATGTCTTAGCTGGTTTAAGATGGAAGTAGGTGGTTTTAGCTAGTCTCCCAGACTGGCTGAGCTGTTTTTAACTGGTTTCCCAGACTGAACAAAATCCCTCAAAAAGCCTGCAAACCAGCTGTAGCTTTGTCTCATTTGGAAGGCTGTGTCCTACAGAGGTTGCGTTTGAAGGCTACATACGTCATCGGGGATATCTTATTTAAGAAAAGTAACCATTAATTGCAAAGTAAAAAAATAAATGAAGAAAAAAGATAACTGTGAATTTTATTGTTGTTACTATTCTAAAAAAAGACATCCTTAATGCCTTCGAAATGAGACGCGGCCAATCTAGAAAACCAGCTAAATTCGGTTAACCACGTTTTTGTTTTTAATAACGTATTAATGCGTCGCGTTTTACGGTTCAGTGTGCACACTCGCATTGGCGCCCTTTGTTTAGTCACGACCAAAGGCCACTGAACAAATAATCAGGTCCCAGATGGGTTCCATGGGTTCTGAGGTCCCCCTGAAACATTTCCGTTGAGGTCCGTGCTATTTGCAGCACGTGTCAGTGTTTGGTTGCGTTGCGAGAATTTGCAGCGCCTGTGTTGTCAAACAGATGAAGAAGTTTTCTTAATGTGTTGTCGTTTTTTTCTGTTTGCATGTGTTTTCTTAAAGTTGCAGCACGTTGAGCTCTCTCGGCCATCGTAGGTTTCAGCCATTTTTTCCCCTCCTCAGCTTTAATACCGTACATCTTTAATACCGATTTATTATTTTACTGAAATATATGATACATACATTTAGTCAAATCAAACGTTCTTTAGACCGAGAAGATCGCTAATACCACCTTCCATTCATTAGCAATAGCAAGTAGCAAGTCATGTTTTGGTGGGTGTTATGTTTCACCATTGCTTCTACAGCAGTAGGAAATACAGCAATATAGAAAAGAAAATTGGCCTTCAAATCATCCATCCATCATGTGGTCCTGAGCTGTTTGCGAAATATTCACAAAAAGGTATGTACTATCTTTTATTACTGGATATATGTGTGTGTATATATATATATATATATATATATATAGTCAAAGTAACTGGGTGTGCGTCCTAATCTTTTAAAATTCAAGTATGAAAATACAGTTTAAAAATATGACCTTTCTTATGACTTATGACTTATCTTGAAATTGAATTAAGCACTAATACAAAAATTAAAAAACATTGTGGTATTTAGTGGAAAACCGCTATCAATAATACTTTTCTATACAAAATATAGCTGTCGCACAGTATTGGTGTCATTTTCACCACAACACTGTAATCTCATTTTAAAAAGTTTGTGTTAAAGATTATTTAGGTGGTTTCTGTGGAAACGTTCAGTGAAGTTAGAGCACATGTTGGACATGAAGAGAAATTTATATTTTCCTCAACAACAAATGAAGAAAAACCAAGGTAAATATCGACTGATCAGTAAATACATTTATTGTATGTCATTTCCAAACATGCTGTACCTTCAAGAGCTTTTTTTAAAAAGCTAAAAGTTTTAAGCATTTTGCACACATGAAATGATCAATATTAATTCAAAGCTAATCAGTGAAGCTATCTTCCATTTTTTTCAACAAAAACTACATAAATGTCATTTCCATCACATGCTGTCTTTTCCACCACAAAGGGAAGTGTGGTGGAAATGACATGAATGTAGTTTTTGATTTACGAGAGTAGATTTCTGTAATAATGTAAAATATATTACAATACTTTTTTGTATTTATATTATCTTTATTTCTAAATTATATTATGTTTGAATTCAATTAAAGATGCCACCTGAGATAAGAAAGGTCACAGGTCTACAGGAACAAAATGAAAGATGACCCCATAAAATATGAAGAGATTTAAAAGAGACAGGGAGAGATACCGGAGTGTACGGACTGGACCGTACACTTTTAAGGATTTGAAACGATATAGGGGTAGGTGATTATTGACAAAATGTCATTTTGGGGTGGAGTAACCCTTTAAAAGTTTTTCTAATAAATATCTCTACTGTTTCTCAAAGAATATATCATTTCCACCACACCCTGTCATTTCCACAACCACACACTTTTTTTTTTTTAAATATTGAAAAAGTTCTCATCACACATTAAAAATATATATCCACAATTTATAAAATCATGTTCTCCGTAATATAAAAATGCAAGTTGTTTATTTTTTAATAAGCTCTTATTAAACTGGTAAAATTAGTTACAAAAATGATCTTAGACAATTCTTAAGTGGCAAAAGTCATAATATTTTTAAATAGCAGCTGTATATTGAAATGTGGTGGAAATGACATTTGTTCATTACAGGTCGGAAATGATGTAAAATATTAACTATTTCTCTTGTAAACTAAGTTTGTACTCTTACAGACCTTAAAACTAGACAGACTATTTAAACTTATGAGGCTGTGTCTTTTGTGTATATATAAAAGCAGTGGTAGGCAGATTAAAAAAAAATAGAAAGCCAAATGCCAACATGGGACTTTTTGGTTGCCTTCCAGTGTTTGTTTCACCCACACCATTTGACTGAAAAAATAAGTCAAGCTCTTTTTTCCGGGTTAACAGAATTAATAAAATGTGTATGTGTTTGAAAACACTGAAGTTGCCATAGGAACAATCACCAGAGAAGCGGTTACCTGCAGTCAACATAACTTTTATTATGACACCTGTATGTTTAAACATCTAACCTGTGATTGACTTCCTTGAGATTCGAACCTGAAGTTTTAATATAAGCTCAAACATGTTTTTAACTCTAGACCATCTTAGCAGAATCTCATCATTCAAATAATGCCTGCGCTGGAAGAAACTCCTCTCATTATTATGCTATAAAAGGGCATCAATTATGTGTAAACAAGAACCTAAAGGGGAACTCCACTAACTACCAGGAAAAAAAAGGTTTTGGAGTGCCAAATAGTTTTCATGAGTGCTTACTTCCAGTTTTTGACGTGCCAGACTTGTCATGTGACACTACTACACTGACATTAAGATCATATGAATTTAAAATATTTTGTTGTTGTTAATCCATGTTAGCCTATTAGCTTTGCATAAGCTGGTGTCCTGAAACCTTGTAGATATACAATATTCTCACATTTAGGCCTACAATACACTTTCCAATGCAATTTTTAACTGGGACCAACAATGGACCAACTAAGGCCATGTATACATTTTGTCCAATCAAATGTTCTTTAGACCAAGAAGATCCCTCCCGCTAATACCACCTGCCACTCATTAGCAATAGCAAGTAGCAAGTCATGTTTTGGTGGCTATTATGTTTCACCATTGCTTCTACTTTGGGAAATACAGCAATATAGAAAGGAAAACCGTTCTTCAATCCATCCATCCATCCATCCATCATGTGGTCCTGAGCTGTTTGTGAAATATTCATAAAAAGGTGAGTACTGTCTATCTTTCATTACTGGTTAAACCAACAGTAATTTACATTAACACCATAAATACATGGGTTATTTTAGTTAACTAAAACAATAAATAAATAAAAATAAGCTTGCCTGCATTTTCCCATATATGTACAAAAATAACTGAATAAAATAAAAATAAATAAAAAATAAAAGCTAGTAAAAGCCATGCATGTATTTATATATAAAAAAAAAAAGACCTGGTTAGATGCCTAAACTCATAAGAAGTAGTCATTTGCGCAGCTGAATGTCAGCAGCACAGATTTCCTTCCTGTTCATTGTTTTAAAGGGTGGAATTCACTTTTATTAGACTTGATATGCCAGCCCAGTTGAATGCTAAGTGTTGATTAGGCCTTAACTAGACATTGCAGTGCTGAGAATTGTTCTTCTGATAGTTGTGTTTATTGGACCGGTCCTTGGGTTCAGTTCTGCATCAGGTGACTGCTGATTGAAGTGTGTCAGTGGTTACATGACCACACCATGGGATTCATGTGGGTCTCCAACAAACCACTCCAAATTTACTTAGATTAACCACATACAAACATTACCCTTGAACTCTTACGCACATCTCTAGTCTGTGACCTATTACCTATTCAATACTCACTGAAACAGTTATTTGATTGAAACCACATATGATTTAGACACACCTAAAACCAAGCTAGTCTAACCACACATATGAACAAAAAAATAAACAACCATATCTGTCTGGCCTGGTTTCCCACTGTAATTTTGATTCATTGTTAGCATGCAGCTGGATTTTGTTTGCATTTGTGGGGGGAGAAATTGTAAAATGAGTTAAAAAAAAGAATTTTGAATATATGGCTCTTATTATCAAGTTGATTGTATTTGTACTGTATTACTCCCCTGACATTTTATATCGCCAAAAGTTATCTTAATTAATTTAATAAAAAAATGTGAACATACTGTGTTTATCTATAAAGTGCTGAACATATTGATAGATACAAGTAATAAAAATGACATTGTCATGAAATAGTGTCTATTTAATGATAGCAAAAAGCATAATCGCGTTAGCCAAATTATTGAGCAAACACGCAGAAGTATAACTTGCTCAATAAAATCTGTGTGGCCTGACTAAAAATCAAATGAAATTGCCTATATCTTCTTAACATTGTGTAATGATCACAAATATCATCATCAGAAATCATCACAGAAAATTAAAGCCTTACAGTCAGTCTGAAAACATAAAACATAAGACATATAACCACAATTGCCTTCAATTACAAAGCCTGTCAGTTTAATTTCAGATTCTTAGTTTGGCACTTTTATGGAAGCGTCTTGGCCCAGCCGGATGAACTATTGCCAAGAATTTTAATAAGGCTGCAGTCAAGTCATACGTGAAAATACATGCTTCGTATTGATAAAAAAAAAAAAGAGTGCTTGTGGTGATGCTGTAATGTCTCTGTGAACCTTTTGCTTTGAACGCTGTCCCTCTGTTGCTAAAGTGAGCAGTTATCTGTGGTCTGTATGTTTGTTTTCAACACTCTTTTGCCACTTGAGAATGCGGCGTTCAGCATTGTCTTTTCAGGAATCGTAAATCTTTAGCATAATCTCCCGTCAAAACATGGCAGATAACAGATAATCATCTCTCTCGTTCGACTGGGGAAGCCTGAGGGGCTGCAGGGTGGCCGGTCGACGAGACTACATGCTGCATGCCACATGTACACACACACACACACACACACACATAGAAACAGAGACTTACAGTATTCAACAACAACAAAAAAGAAAATCACTGATACATAGCTTTTTGGAAGTAGATAGGTTAGTTAGTGCTAAGCATCACTATGGATACTTCGAAGTATCAAACTAATACAGATATAAATGATGCCTCAAAATCTGTAATGTTACTTTGCAATATAATAAAATTGCATTTAAAAAAAAAATTGTAAATCGTATCTGATTTACTTGATTTGTGGAAGTAAATCTGATACGAATCATGCATTTGCATCTACCATGTGAGTGGCCAGATTAGATATTCCCTGTCATAGTTGCACGTCATTGGTTGAATGATGTCATATAAGTGTAAGCGTATACTGTAAACGTAGATATCAGTCACTTTTAAAAGAAGATGTAAGTGTTCATCGAATAATCGGTTATAGTCAAGAAATCGTAACCGGGTAAAAAGTTAAGAAAAGAACAGTTATTGTTTTGGTTTTAGGACAACTTTGATGAAAGGTTTTGATCCACTTCAAATGTTGACTACTGTATTATTCTGACCATGTAGAAACCATAGCAACTGCATAGGTACCTCACAAATATATTTTGCTTTAAAACATTTAAATGATCTTATTATTAGTCTTTTCAGTTCAGTCATGTGTTGGGTTTGGAAAGTTTGGTGAATCATGGTGCTAAAAGTTCACCAGTTCATCCCTAGACGAGGACAGAGCGGGGCATTACCGTAATCAGACACACTCACGTAGAGTTCAGCAGTTCACACTTGGCAAAGCAGAAAGAGGGGCGTTCAGGTAAATGACAACAGTGACAGATGGAGTGAATGATGAGCGAGGGAAAGACAGAAGAGGAGGAGTTGAAGGGGCTTCTGGGGTTTTTAGGGAGGGAGAGAACACGGTTTTAGTGGAGATGAGGGGTGATTTGAAGGCCAGAGAGGGAAAGGTGTGTGTGTATGTGTGTGACCATAAACACAGATCCTCTTTCAAACAAATCTAAGCTTCTGAATGGATGAGTAGACAAAAACATACACCCAAAACAGTGACTGTCTGGCGGTGAAACTGGAATTGATGTTTTAAAAAGCATTGTGGGGGGAATCTACTTTGAAAATAGTTCCCTCTGTGCTGATCTAAAAAGTTACTTTGAAAGTAATGTTTTAATACTCAACAACTGGACTTCTCATTTATTTGAACTGGTTCACTTGCATGAAAAGACCAGAACAAAACGACAGCAATACACAATGAATTCTTTATTTCAATCAGTTTGTTTACAACAACCAACGAACAAACTAATATTATAAACTTTACCACACAATATTTGGAAATGTAGTTGAAGTGTTCTTATATAACATGCCCTTTTAAAGTTTCACACCTCCTTCCCATGCAAAATTTCCACCCTGTGTTACATCATCAGTGGTATGATTAATTTATGAATTGTTTTTTTTTTAACATAGGCTCAATGGAAATACGTGCCTCTACCTGCATTTCTGCGACACTCACAATTGCTGCAGTTTCCAATTTAAATGAACACTAGAGGCAACAAAACTCAGACGAACTTAATTCCTTTTCAAACAAAACATGATTTGCAGGTCCACGTTTTCGATTAATAAAGCCTACATTTCGCATAATTAAATGAGGAATATTATGTTACGAATTCAAAACTATTTTAACATGTTGCGAGATTTAAAAATATACTTGATACTTTGATACTTCTGAACATTTGCAAACTTTTATACAGCTTAATATGCGCGAGTTTTCAAAATCAACACGTTTGCTTGGTAGCTCACGGGACGAACCCCAGGAAACTATGATTCAACAAAACGTATGTGTTTATGCTGTCAGAGCAGTCGTCCTAACGGACATAAGACTCCACAATGCCGAAGGCAAAACTGTCTTTTCAGTGAAAATTTGCATGAACCTGTCACCTGAGTTTTTCGAAAAGTACAAAAAGCTTCTCTAAATATTTCTAAATGAATATATGGAAACCAAAAATAATTTAGGAAATATTTAATTAAATTTGGCCAAAGTGTCACCAAATAGGATTGAAAAAAGGATTTTCAACAGATTCTCAAGCACTCACATCGGTTTGAAAAACATAGTCTCTGCCCAGAACTCCATGCCATTGGTTAAACCGGTGTTGCTGTGTCAGGCTCCTCAATTAACAAAATAATAACAATAATAACAATTTTGGATAGTGCCACACTGTTTATGCTTCTCAGTGGAATACTATCTTAAATTTGTGTCTTAAAAATGGCTGTCTCATATTTGTTTTTTGCACATTAGCTTTAAAAGAAGAAAGTCTTTCAATGAGACCAGAAGCAACTTGCAGTGCATTAAAGTTCTGCTTTTCCTGCCTTTTTTTATTAAGCCTGTCACATTTTTATTATTAAACCTGTGACATTTGTTTCTAACACCAAGCAACCAGTTGAGCTACAACCGAAAGCTTCATTATGCCTACTACACAAAGAAAGAACAACTTCTGCATAATACGATTCTCCAAAAGGCAAGCAAAGAGACAGGTGTTGATGTTAAGATTTCTTTATTATGTTGCTTGAGCATTTGGCGGCCACTACACACACCCTGCGTACACACACCTGAGGAAAGATTCTTGGCACAGATTGGTCTTGAGCATGAGTGAGTTTAAAGTGTTGCATTTGGCAGCTTTTTCTGGATTGTCATCATAGCTATGGCATGCTTTTAATAGTCTCTTGAAGCATACCCAATGAGAAGTCCCTTTGCTCATCCATGATTTGAGTGTTTGTCTCCGCTATTTTGGTAACACTTTATTTTATGGTTACTATAGTTTTTAAATAACTAGAATATTCAACCTGATCTCACGGCAATTCGTACATATTTTACGAGGTGGCTAATTTGTACGAATTTGTACGACCTCACTCGTACAAATTCATATGATTTATTCTAAATCGTACGTATTTTACGAGATGCCAATTCGTATGAATTTGTACGAATGACGTAAACGTAACCCCACCCCTAAACCTACCCATCACATGGTTTTAGACAAATCGTACAAAATCGTACGAGTGAGGTTGTACGAATTGGCACAAATTTGGCACCTCGTACGAATATGTACGAATTGGTCGTGAGACTGTGTTGGAATATTGGCCATTTATTAGTGCTAATTAAGCCTTAAGCAAGGATTTAAGCCATATCTCTGAGTGAAATGTGGATTTAACTAATTTAACCACTTAGAACATGCTACAGTATATAGCAACAGCCAAAACACAATAACAACCAGATCATAACGTTCTGACAATCTACCACTTGGTGTTTGTTTCATTCTTTAAGTTGACTTACGTTCTTTAAGACTCCCATTGCAGTCTGTTAAGCTATTCTGGATGGACCTTAAAGCAGAGTTCACGTTGTACGGTTTCAGCCTAATGTTGTAAGTGATTTATTGGGAAGAATTGTGACATTCATCAACAGAACGTTAATATCCTTTATGATGCACCATGACCTCAATGAAGTTCTTGCAGTGTCCGAAATGTTCCTTTAATCAGACAATTGCAAGCAAAGGATGATCTCTATTCTACTGATTATGTTGAAGACTTGCTTGGTTGCCATTGCTTGGATCATATCATGTAGTCTGACAAGCAACAATCATAAAATACTGTAAAAATGGTACAATGTGCATCTTGATAGACAATATAGTGACACCAACTTTTGCATGAACAAGCGCCACTCAATATATTCCTTGTAAAATATAAAAACCTAAACGGCATTGTTAGTTTCATATTTGGATTCAGATCTGTGAGGCAGTTTGACGTGGTAATTCAGTAGGATTGCATCGTTACCTTACAACAAGACCCTCTTTAGTTCAAATCCCAGCTTAGCCTTGTGGAGTTGTTTTCATGTTAGCATGGGTTTCTTCTGAGGGTCAGTCCAAGGATATGTGGGGCAGGTAGATTGAAACTGAATGTGTGTTTGTCTTTGGCCTGAGATGATGGGATAGCCGGGTTTTGAAAAATGGATCAGTAGGAATGAAATTATTGACTGCAAAATGATTGTGTGGTTATAATGTTTACTTAAGATAATACAAAACATAGAATTTCTTTTTTGCACTCTTGCCAGCGACAACCACTACATCTTGTCTAGTCAGTAAGCAGTCAAACAGAATGCAGTGTCCCATCAGGGGAATCATTTACAAAAGGTCTGCCTTCTACATACTGCGGTGAGTTTGAAGAATTGATTACGGAAGTTACTCACACAGGGCTTCCCCTGGCCTCCTTTAAACTCTCACTCTCTCTCACTTCCTCACTGAAAAAGATGGAGTGAGTTTGTCTGGGACGTGGGCTCTTGGGGATCTCTGCATGTGTTTGTTTAGTAGGCGGGGAGCTCTGCAGAGACTGTGTGTGTTTTTGTAGTGCTCGACTTTTCCTGAGGTAATGCTGCCCTGATATGACCGCATGGGAGAAAGGGAGTGGGAATGTGACAGAGCAAGAGTGCAACGTCTGCAGTGCCTCGACTGGTTTTTTGAGTGTTTGTGCATCATTTTGCAATAAAGCTGATGCCTTAAGGAACAGCCTAGGCTGTCCTTAGGAGAAGTGGGATGAGTCACTGGCAGTTGTAGGACATTGAGTTGGATTTTTTTTTCTGAAGTGTTTGAGTTGAGGTCACTTAGAAGTGGCTGTGGTCAGGGACTCCTTGCTGGGAGAGGAAATGGAAATGCAGGGAGGCCTAACCTCTATAGAGGTTAACCACTATAATACTGCACACAGTGTGGTTTGATTCCTGGAGGTTTTGGGAGTCAGGATGAGAATTTTGAGGAATTTAAGGATTCAGGTTCCAATTCCACTTAATAATTCTGGTTCCTTGATCATTCTTTTATCAATTCTTTAAGTAAACTTGAATATACATATTTTGCAACAAAAACATCTAGGAGCGGTCAACTCATACATTGAATTTAGTTTCTCTGTGAGTTTAGACAATAAGAAAACACTCTCTTAAGCTCTCGAAAATTCTGCAGATGTAAAAGGGTAACACTTTAGTATAGGGCTAATCAGGAGTTTATTGAAGTTAATTGTTTGTTAATAGCGAAAACTGTGCTTTAAAATAAAGTGACCAAAAGATAAATACAAATAAGCAGCCAACGACAATGTCAAAGCCTTGAATAGACAAGAATTTACAAGCCCAAGGTGAGGTCATTGTTACTTAATTTCCACAGAACCAAAGCTGAATCAGCAGGCTTGGATATTATGGGAAATAATGTGGGTCATATTTAAAATGCTGCTATTAAATGAAATCAAACATCAATAGTATCATTTGGTTAATGTGTTGTATTTTAATGGATCCTTGATTCCCAGCGCATGTCAGGAACACATGTTGTGTGTGTGCATTTCCGTACTTGGCTTGCCTCCTGTTTAGCTCTTTAGTACTGACAGCACTCTCCTCCTGTCCACTTTGATACACTGATACCTCAATGTGACTGATGAATGTGGACAGAAATTGAATTATCCCAAGCTCTGGAACTTTTCTCCACTTTCGGTCTGCCTCTTATTAAAGATGGAGAGTCAGGCAGTGCCAGTTAGATGGGTAGCATATGGATCGCTCCTCTAATTGGCTGATAGCATCTATTGGCAGGCAAACTGATTGGTCAATAAGATCGCATAGCAGGGTTTTCTGTCTAAGTCAGCAATTTGACTGACACTGATTCTAAGCCATTCTATTTCACCCATTTATATTTAGAACTCTGGAGTTTATTGCAATTTACTAATGTGAGTTTCTCGGATGCTGTACAGTAAAATTCGTCAGGGAGAATGTTCTTGACTATGAAAATGTTGTGCATGAGGAAGTTAATCAGAACGCTCTTTAAGAATCATGGAAAATGAAACCTTAATGGGGGTAAATCTTGGCACAGATAATAACACAGAGAATCTTTAGAGCGCAGTCAGAGCTCCTCATGGTGCTGAGAGTTTTAACAGTATATTCATATGCTAAAGTTATCACAGGGACGTCATTTCACTTATTCAGTTGAGATTTTACAATCTCAATTAAAGAGTCATCTACCAACAAGTCTTTACCGTTATGTAACCATCTAGAGATCACCTTAAATTTAATAGTTTGATTAGTATGTGGTGAAAAAAAATTATGTGTCTTAATATAAAACAACGTGACTTCAATTTAGTGTGCTATTTTGGGAATTGGGATGGCATCAAGACAGCATGACAGCATCATGACACAATACCGGAATACATACTTTGCATTCAAAAGCAGGTCCATAGTAGAATAGTATGCAAAACGAGAAGCAACCGAAGTCTTGCTACACATAGAAGTTGATTTTTGGCCGTCTGTTTTCCCCCGATGGATGAGGTTGCGTAGGGTAGCTGAAATGCGGAATGCATTGCTGTCAGCACTCAGAGGGTACATTGCTGGCATGTTTGTTTTAATGCTCTGTTTCTTGCATTCTCTAAGTCTTTTCTGTTCTCTCCCTTTCTTTTTCGATCTTGCTCTCGGTCTGTTGCAGGCCGCAGAGCAGGAAAAGGCAGGTGGTTGACGCTAACGGTCGAACACTGTTTATGTGTGTGTACTGGATAAACAGGTTGAGGGGCAGAGGTGGAGGTGGGGTGGGGTGTTTTTGGAGCGGGGGATGGGGAATGTTTTCCCTAAAACAATGAGCTTTCTGAGGGACTTAGCGCTGACTAGCTGAGTGTTAAAGCTGAGGGTGGGAGAGAAAAAGGACAGTTTTTTTTTTGTTCTGAGGTTCTGCTCAAAGCAGCTTGGGGTTACACGTTTTTATTGTGCTTGTTTCTCTTCAGTGGCTCAGCTCACACACATACACAAACTCTTTCCTTCATAACCAGCAGCCAGCCATTGTCATGGCTGTCTTTGTAATTACAGCTTGTTACAGTAGAAGAGAGCAGAGATGTGTCCAACATGCTAGCTGACTTAGCCATACAGCAGCAGTAAATCTTCTCACAGTTAGCGTCTCTAATAATCACTGAAACCTTAAAATGTTCTGTCTCACCCTAATTTTCCTTTTTTCCCCTGGCGCTTACACAGAATTTTAGATGTAAACAAAGGATGCTAGCTCTATTTCAAAGATTAGCCGCTTACTCAGGCAGCTGATTTGAAAGGCAGTATTCTGACTGAAAAGACATGTTGCTAGCATGTCGCTAAGCTAAATGCTTATTCTATGCTGATTCTTTTTGATATTGAATGTTATGTATGTTTAAAGTTGGCGTTCATTTTGGAATTATATTCTTGTAATGCTGGCTAAAAAGGTACCTTTTCAATGACAGCCTTTACATCGGGACAGTAACTATGACTGCTCTTTTGGTAGGCAGCTTGCTAGAATTTGGAAAAAGGCTCTGTTTTGATGTTGTTCCCTTTATCTTGTGTGGCTTTGATACAATCTAAATTCTTGACGTAATCATGCCGATGGGCGTTATTCATAGTTTATTATTAAATGGTTCGTAAATCATTTTTAGAGCTGAATGATTGTTTTGAGAAAAAGATATGTTTGGTTTCCTAGCAGGTCTCTGTAAATGGACCAATGAAACGCTCACCTGAGGCAGACCAAAGGATATAGATAGAAACGGGAAGCTGAGAAAAGAGGAGGGGAGGGGGAGTAGAAAGGTCTCTGCAGAGAGAAGGTAGAAAGGTAGAGTTTAAGAGAAAGAGAGGTGATCTTGAGGCCAGGATTGGGTCAGGCTTGTTGTAGCATGTTGGAGTGATACAGAGAACTGCTGCAGGGTAGCATGAACTCGCTCGCCGACATATGTCTCTGTCTCTACCTCCAAACTGTCTTTCTTTCTTTTTCTTTCTGTAGTTTGTGATGTTTTACATTAAATTGAATACAAATTCATTGTGGACACTATTGTCCCAATTTGCGGATTTATGCACTACTTTATGGCATTTTCAGTATAAATGGAGTGAGTAGTATGTTCACACTGAATGTATGTTAAATAATGCACTTATTAAACTTGAGTTCAGACTCAATATGTCATTTGGGACATGATATTCTAGAGAATTACAAGATTATATAACACAGAAATAGAGTCCGTTGACAAAGACATTTTTTTGCAAACATGAGTGGTGACTAAATTGGCAATTCATGATTCTTGTGAACACTAAATCAAACTGTCCCAGTTAAAAAAAAAAAAAATAAATAACCTGGTGCTACTAAAGATATTGTTAGAATGTGTCTGTTTTGGTTTTGTGATGTTATGCCTGATAACACAATACAATGTGAAATAACAATAGAGATCAAGATCAATGGTTTTATCAAGCTACACGTTAATTGTTGTGAAAACCTATGCCACTTTCAGCTAAAGTTAATTTGTTGATACTTTAATAATTTCACTACTTGAGTAAGCTACTCCCATTTCTTCTTTAATGCCTAGTTTTGATTTCTTCTTTTTAAGTAATTTAGAAAAATTCCACACTGATGAAATTGTTCCTGTAATTGTTGGCTGGAGAAACAAAACAACGAAAAGTCCCACATTCCTGCAGAAGTTAGATAAATATAGTTGGAAGGATTCAATGTTAAAAGAGAGAGAAAGCGTAATGCGTTACTTAGCTTTCCATATGTCTTAACTGCAGTGCATCATTTTGTGTCTTTCCTCGTCTGTCATTTACGAAGCTCTCGCTCTTACTGGATTGTACATTCCACTAAACGAACGCACCACATAACACTGTCCACCATAACTCTTTTATGTGTGTGTGTGAGACAGTAAGAAAATGCTGAGGTAAATGTTGAAAAATGCAACGCTGCATTTCTGAACTCTCTGTCACCCGAACCATGCTGCCTTGCAGCCATGTTCTTAAGAAACACACACACAAGCTCACACAAAGCAATGATTTGTGACCTATTAGCCAAAAGAACACTTGAAGACACACACACACACACACACACAGCAAAAACTGCTTTTCTAGCCTAGATTGTTTGTCTTGCCAAAAATTAATTGTTTTTCTTTTTACCTGAAACAAACAAAATAATCTGCCAGTGAGGATATACCATAGATGTCTAAAGCAATTTTTTTATTTATTTTTTTACTTTTATTTTATTTATTTATTTGAGGATGCCCTCATTTGCTCTATGGAGTAATCTCTCTTTGTCTGTCTCTCACTCACACACACACACACACACACACACACACACACGCACAGTTCCATTTTTAAACAGGTAAACTATAATTACAAGTGAATGAATCACTGGTGAATGAATTATGCATCCGTTCTTCCTCTTATTCATCCACCGTGCTTTTTCTTCATCATAGCGCTCTTCAAGTCTTATATGTGGAAACTAACAACACCCCTCCTTCCCCAGTTGTGTTTTCTTCATGTTTTTAAGGGCTGTTTATGAATCTTCTCAGCTGTGTGGTATGGGGTGTGAGTGTTAACATGGATTTCTCAGGGCTTTTAGCGTGTGTGTGTGTGTGTGTGTTAGAGAGCGTGTGCTTTCAGGGTTTGGAGTGTGATAGTGTGTATCTCGCACAATCTTGGCTGAGATCACACTGGACCCAAGTGGAAATATTTAGCAACATCACACACACACACACACACACACACACACAATATTTATATCAAATCTTCAAAATTTGATGTTTTAAATTTAACAGTGTTACATGTCCACTGTAATAAAATTACCCACCACGTATTAACTTGTACTTGTTTTAACTTTATTCACTAAAACTTGTGATAGTGCATAACTTCCTGCACCACAAATGACAGGACTTCAAAACAAAACCTAATTTACTTGGGTATATCAAATATCAAAATCTAGTTTAATTTCAGATAAAATCCACCTACGTGATTTTTAGCTCAAGATAGTTAATTTGTTTTGACGGTGATCTACGAGGTTGATTTAGTAACCCTTCAGAAAGTGTGGCTTTAAACCGCTCTAGGGAACTGTAATGCACCTCCAAATCAATGTGATTTAATTAGGCTCTCTACAAACCCTAGGTGTGTGAATGTGTGTTTGAGCCAATAATTTAAAGAGGCCCTTGCCTCCTTTCAAGCTCACATTGGGGAAGAATAAGTAACTGGAATTGTCGTAATTCTAGAGCTGTTGTCTACAACTATTCCCAGAGCTCTTACACACGCACACACACACACACACACACATACACATACAGGTCAATACAAATAAGAGTTAATGAGTGTGTGTGGTTATTGCACACTGTCATGCATTCCTCTCACATTGTATATATTCATTAAAATGGCATGTTTATGTTATGTATGTATGTATGTATGTGTTTGACTGTCTGAAGTGGATGCACAAGCTCTGGATTGATTGAGGAGTGAATGGTATATCCCTTGGGTGCTTTTTGGTGAGTCAGTTGTTTCAGTTTTGAGGACTCAACAATAGGCTTTTGTCATTGTGTGTGAGTGTGTGTTTTTGTTCTCACATTTCTCACTCTTGCAGGTAAGATTTGAATGTTTGCTTTGTATGAGGATTATTAAAATTTTGGGAAGAAAATATGAGGCATGGTAAATTCTTTCATGTACTGAGTGAATAGGAGTGTTTATGTGGCCCTAAAAAGTATTTGGACACTGAATGTCACTGCATTAGATTTAATAGTACTGTAAACTGAAAATTATTTATTTACTGATTACGCATGGTTTGGTGTGTGTGTGTATATATATATATATATATATATATATATATATATATATATAATTTTTATGTAATACAGTGTCATTCAGGTTAATTGCATAACCCTACATTTCTACTTTTTCTACTAAATCTACATTCTTTACTATATATATTTGTGTGTGTGTGTATATGTGTGTGTATATGTTATGGGTATATTTTAAATTGATACAAACTGAAAAATATGTAAGGGATTCCTGATATAATCATGAAAAAAAAAAAACATTTGTTTTTTAAAAATCAAAGTTTGTCTTTGAAATTAACATCATGTGGTACCACCAATGTGTGGAATAAATAACAAAAATTACAGCTTACAGCCCTTTGACTCAACTGTTAATACATTAATACATTTCTCTGAAATATCAGATCATTTGGCCGTTTTATGACATGGCAAGTTTAGATCAGGTTGCAAAATGTCATGTGATGCGACTCCTCCAAACTAAATAGTATTTTTGAATAATTTCTGATATTTGTAAAATGATACAAAGTTTTTCAGTATAAGGGGTGCAGGTAAAAAAAAAAAAATATATATATATATATATATAAATATAAATTACTTATTTAATTTAATCACAGTATTAATTTTTTTTAAAGAATGTATGAACATGTTTAATATGTTACATAAAAATAAATACAATAAATGTTTTAGCTTATTAAATAAAATGAAAAATAGTATGAATTTATCATTTCTTTTCCCCCCGAAACCAAAAAGAACCACAAGATTGCACAACTCGATTTTCTAAAGCTTTATTGTCATTGATCTTTATACATATTTAAATGTGGTTTAAGCATTTTGTAGCTGTGTAAGTGTGTACCTGAGGGGTATGTTGATGTCTTTTTAAATTCAGTCCAGGTGCAATGTTGGGGGAGCAAAGAAGTTGAGATACAGCCTTGAGCTAAAAGCTCACGGCTAGTCCCCCTCAAAATGTCTCAACCTGATGCTTCATTCCCATCATACCTGTTTTAACCCATTGAAAGAGACACATACAACACAATTGTCCTCTGTAGACTAGAGCATTTCACAATCTGCCCTGCCTAACATATAGGGGAGCATTTTGGAATGAAAGGTAAGATTGTGTGTGTATTCATATCCTGAAAGTCCACCTGCACTCGGCGTTCCTGAAGTTCCTGATCTGTGACACCTGGCAACCCCCCTCCCCACCTCTACACCAGCTCTCTAATCATCCCGTCCAGAACAGGACCCGCTCGGCTCTTTTGGATTGCTGAAACCGATACAAAATACTTTCTAACTATTACAAAACGTTCACTTAAGGTTACAAAATGCTCCCCTGCATGTGACCCCGTGGCAGATTAGTGCTCACATACACTCCTCAATTTACCCCACACACACACAGTCCTCTGACCACAGCGCTCATGCACGTGGCCCTATTGCCATGGAGACGGGTGGAAAGGTGAGTGGCGGTGTCCGGGTGATTGACCGCGGTTCGAATTGCAAGCCGAGAGACTTACGCGTGCATGTCCAGCGGCAGCACGTGCATAGCATGATTGTAGATTCTGACCTATTCTGAAGGCAAGAGAAAATTCCAGCCTTGATCTTCTAATGCATACTCGATGTAAATTTGACGTTTTTAACTATTAAATGAAGATAAATGGTGACTGTTCAGAATTTAACGTGCATCATTACAACTACATTATTTCTTATTTATATGCACAAAGGTTAGGGGTGAAATAGCATAGCAGAATTTAGGAAATCTGGAACAAGTGCAAAAAGTGTAATGTAAAACTAAGTGACGTCGTAAGACAAGTTTCGGGAGGAGTAATGACGCATTGATCACTCCCTGCTGTTTTCTATCATCTAATCAGCCTCCCGGCCAATCATATCCATAAGCCCTTCCTTTAAATAAGCCTTTCTCCCTCCATCTCATTACGCATCCATCCTCCTCCCCTACTCCGCCATCTATCCGCGTCTTCCTCCTGTGGGGCGAGCGGGATTCGAGCCGGACGCTCAGCCCTAGCTAGGGCTCCTTCCCCTAGGGCTCTGCGTTCGACTTCCCGGCTCGCATACATAGCGACACTCTTTAAAATGGTGAAAGACATAAGTCATGGGAGAGGAATGAATAGCTTAAATTGTTATTTTTGTTTTCTTTGTGCCAAAAAAGGTATTCTCCTATCATCGCAAAAGTGAAGTTGATCCACTGATGTCACATGTTTTTGCGCAATGTTTTTCTGGATCTGAGATCATTTCGGTTGTGTTGCTGTCTATGGAGGGTCAGGTGGCTCTCTGATGTCATCAAAAATGTCTTAATTTGTGTTCCGAAGATGAACGAAGGTCTTATGATGTTTGAAATGACATGAATAATTAATGACAGAATTTTCATTTTTGGGTGAACTAACAAAATATAAATGGAATAAATTAATTTATGCTAATGTGTAGATTGTAGGGAAAATATACATAATAATTACACATACCTTAACCCAAATAATAATAATAATAACAATAACTTTAAATTCATTTGCTAATTGGACTTTTTTTTTATAGTATGTGTACAAGACAAACAATAAAAATAGCTATTTGGATTTAAGGTTAGGGTGAAATTAAGGTTTATGTTTAGAGTTGGTATGTAGTATGTAGAACAGGACTGTGAAATAGAGGACTACCTGTTATTCCTTAAATACTTAGACATAATAGGTGTTCACAGGCCAAAATATGTTATGGAAAAAGAACAAAAGGAGCAGGAAAAAGATTCAGGTCAATCAAGTTTACAGAATGAAAGTAACTTTCATTCCAAGGTTTTATATGCGAGTAGGTGTTCATATGGTGTATTCATATGGTGGTATTTGTTGACCACTTGTTCAAGTGATTATTTGAAGACCTTTTAAAGGGATAGTTCACTCAAAAATGAAAATGACCCAATGATTTACCCTCAGGCCATGTTTATGACTTTCTTTTTTCGAGACGAACACAATTATATTCAAAATTACAAAAACTGTAATCTCTTGTATCACTTGGGTTTATACAAATCGTACAAAATCATATTAGTGTGGTTGTACGAATTCGTACAAATTAGACCTCATAAAATACATACAAATTGGTCATGAGACAACTATTCAAGAAAAGAAAACTATATAGTTTTTAAATGACATGACAATAAGTAAATGATGCCAGGATTTTTAGTTTGGGAACAATGCCTTTTTATAAAAAAAAAAAAAAAAGTGACATGACAAAAGTGTGTTTGTTTGACATTTTGCTATGTGTCCGTGTGTCACCATGCTTGTTATTCTTCTCCTCCTTGCCCCTTTCTTTCCTGTGCACCTCTGTACACCCCCACTTTCCCCTGTGTGCGAGAGTGTTTTGTTTACTTTCGGGAACTGGGAGCTCAGGTGACGTTCAGCAGGAGGAAGCGTTGTGGTGGAATTCCAGGAAATTTTTTCCGTCTTGTCTCTCTCAACACGGAAGTTTACATCAGCCAAAACCAATCAGGCTTCTGTTTCTCTATTCTCTCTCTTTCTCTGACTCTCTCAAATTTAGGCCTCAATCTGGCTTTTAATTATGGCTATATTTTTACATTTTGTACATTTTTTACATTTTGTAAAAATATACTAAAATTTGTCATAATGTTTGCTCCATTTCTCAGGGTAATTCTCAGAATCTATTGTTCAGTCAAGATGTTTAAGCTAAAAATAAATAAATAAATAAAAGTACTACATGTGCACCATTTTTGCATATATTTAAATAAAGTATGTTGAAAACACATGACATCTGAACTCACTGTAGAAGGCAGTAACTGAATGGACAGCAATATTCATAAATTGTTCCTCGTGTATTAATCTGTTTCCATTCTCATTCAGTTTAACTTCATACACACATTTCTTGTAAATGATATAATCAGTGTTGCAGGTGCAAGATTTAGTAAGACTAGAAAAAAGTTGTTCATTGTTTTGGGTGTTTTCAACAGTCAATCTCTGTTGCTTTTAGTGCTGACTAAAAGTATTGATGCTAAATCTTTCAGTAGCGCGACGGTAACTTGGCTGTTTTCAAAACAGAGTGGTTTTTCCAGTAACAAGCTAAAGTATCAATGTACCGTGACAGAACGCTACATCACTGTTTTTACTGTCACATTATTTGAGCGCGCAGCTTTGTAGCCGAGCGAGCTGAGGTAAAACAAACCTTTCTGGATGTCTTCTCTTTGTCATATTTAGCATTTAGACATATGATACATTTAAGTGAAACCATTCATTCAGATATTTTAAGAAGCTATGGCTCCAAAAGTTCGATTTTTCCCAACCTTTTGATGAAAGGATTGTGTGTGTGATGGTTTTCATTTTGAATTGTGGCAAAGTCAAAAGCAGCTGTTTCTATTGGCCCTTGTATGTAAGCTGTCCGCCATGCTGGAACTGTCAAAGCAGGTTGAATGTGCATCTGAAACGATAGTTAAACACATGTATGAATATCTATAACCGCCACAGACTACTTCAAATAATTTAGCTAAACTAGCGCAATGCAATAAGGCGTTAGCTGATACAGCGTCATTAAAAACCTGTAATATTGAGAGATATTATCAAAACACCAAGCAACACATTCTAAAGCTGAGAATTCAAATCAAGAATGATAACTATAAAGACAACAATATTATTGTCCACACCAGTGAATGATGTCCTCTGTGTATTCTTAGCGCACACTCATCCGTCGCTTTAAATTCGGGAGCGCACTATAGCAGGATTGATTCAGATTGGCTGTCAATGTTTTCAATGCTGAAAAATAAACATTCTTAAAGTGATTTCAATCCTTTTATAGTTATAGCTGTGGAATTGACTCTGCTATTCTTTAATGTATGATTTTTAGAACTATATCTTTATTGTTATCGTTTATGGTTATCATCCTCTGTGTAAACGGACCTTCACTTGTGAAATGTTGTGTAAAAGCCTGTTCACAAGGACAATATCGTTGTCTTTTATAGTTATCGTCGTGATATGAATGGGGACTCAGTTTAATGTGACATCTATATACTACATATCTATGGTATCACATGCTTCCTTCACACAAAAAGACATTAAAATAATTAATAAATAAATCCAAGATGGTGGACGAGATGTCGATTACAAATAAAACAACTAAAAAAATTGTTCAGTGTAATTTAACCTAACTTCTAAAAGCTATATTGGTGTGTTCTTTATATGTTTACTTGTTTACTTACTAGAGTATTGGGCTGTTAGCTTAGCAACATGCTAACATCGAATTTTGCTGAAACCAATTGGTAGTTGAGTTTTACAGTTCTTGAGTGCTATTTGTACTAGCGGTATGAATACTTAGCATTTATGTTGTCCATTCCAAATTGGACTTTTGGACATTCTGTGGTGTTTGGGGATCATCTAAGCAAAACAATATATGTTTTAGAATAGATTTGTATACATATCTGTAGGAAAATGGATTTTTCTGTTGCGGAATCTCATGAAACTTGACAGCATTGCTGCACGTAGACACACACAGCCATTCTCTTGGACATGCTGAGGGCTAAAGAGACAAAATTATTGATGCGATCAGTGACTTTATGATAGACGGGTATTTCGTTGCTGATACATGCAGCGCCTACGGCCATACACAGGACACAGCCTAGAACTAAATTTGATAAATAAATTAAAGATCGCATCTCACAACACTAGATACAACTGATGTCACCTTTCTGTAACTTTACCTCAGGACATCTGCACAAAGCATCCGTCTGCATTCTCAAAGTGCCTTAAACTACACTCACAGATCATATTTGCAGTGATCACATGGAGAATACTCAAACAGACAGAGCGTACTTTTTAAGATTGTATAAATACAACTTAATTTTTTAAAATATGGCTTCACAGAAGGCTTTAATGCTAATATTTGGTTAAACATGCAGCTGAAAACACACACGTAATGCTATACTAGGATAACACAAGCTTTGTATGATGAGAAACTGTACAGTGAAGAAAAACAACCAGATTGATTTTGCATATGCCAACACACAGCTAATGTCTATTGAACTTTTATGTTGTCTTATGCAAAATCAATAATTATGGCAGAAACCTCTGCCACCAATTGCGTGACGTCAGTGTACATACATGTGAGATTACTGGTGTTTGCTGTATAAGTGAAATGGTGTTGTGTGGGTATGCAGGAGTGAAAGAAATATGAAGGAATAGACCTTGTATCCTGTATCCGTGATCCTGCTCCTGTCTTGTTCTTCTGGATTGGACGTTGTCTAGACAGACAGGTTAGTGGCACTTTGCCAACAAAAACTGCAGCTGCTAGGAAAAACAAAACAAAACTATATTTTAAATGTCTTGCAAATAAAAATAAAAAATGCAGTGATAATAGCAAAATAATCTCTTTCAATCACCCTCTCTGTCTGTATGTAAACGCATTTAACAGGTCAACAACTTTGAAGGATCATGTGACTCTGAAGACTGAAATAATGGCTGCTAAATATTCAACTTTGCCATTGTACCTGTAAATTACACATAAAAAAAAAAAACATATCACAATATTATACTGTTTGTATTGCATTTTGGTCAAATACATCCTAGGTTAGACTTCTTTCAATCCTAATCCTAAAATCCTAATGATTCCAAGTGTGTGTGTGTGTGTAAATAAGAAATGTAGAACTAGAGAGTTTAAATAATTTCATATTAAATATATATATATATATGTGTCATTAATGATATGATATAGAAATATATATATGATATAACAACTTAGAGTTGTAATAACAATGTTATAAAACCGTTATGACATGTATATGATGTGTTCTTGCTTTTTTCACATTCATGCACAAAGCCTTTTGCAACGCTTAATGATTTCTTTCTTTTTCCTCCTTTTCACATGTAATTTGATGCACAGCTGTACATTTAAAAGACCATGATGAAGAAGAACATAACCCCTTCTTTTTGTCTGTCTCTTTCTTTCACTTGTGTTCTCCCTTGTGTTAAGTAACGCAGAGCACTCCTAAACGCGTCTGACAAGACAATACTCGTGTAAGCACAATGAAGGACATCTAAATCTGTACCTCAGGCACCGTCTCTCTCTCCCTCTCCCTCTCTCTCTCTCACTCACTCCATCTGTCTCATCCAGCACAATGGCCCTAATGAAAAAGAGACGCACTGTCTTGGCTTCAGACGTGTGTGTGTGGAGCTCATATTTAGACCTGTATGAATTCTTTCTTTGACACCAGGGTCTTTATAGAGTTACTCGGAGGCTCTGAATGTTTTGTTCAGACCACTCAATCAGGCCGTAGCAGATGAAACCAAGGCTTTTACATGCAAACACAACTTTTTTGAATTTCTTGCTTGATTTCTCTTTCTGCACTCTGGAAGGATTTAAAATGGGGCTGTGATACAATTGCCTACATTTGTTTACGCTAAGAAAGGTCTGTAAAAACGAGATGCGTTTGTATTGTGTTATTTTGGAGATATTTTCCATATTTATTCTTCACTGGCGTTTTAATCAAATTTTGATATAGGTCACTCCTACTTTGATCATATAAGTTGCATGCTGCCCATGAGGTTAGCGGTGCCAGAGTTTTTGTTTTTTAAATTTAGTTTAGTGTTTTTTATTTATGCACTGACAAAAAGCCATTTGAAAAATTGCTAGTAAATTGTTTTTTTTTTTTTTAAGTTTTGTAGTTGTAAAATGTGTTCCACTAGTTTGGTTTCATTTACAACTTTAGAATTTTACATTTTTTTTTTTTTTTTAACCACGCATAGACTTACATGTGATTCATTAATGACAAGTCTATAACATACTTCGGTTAAATTTTGTCACACCTTTTTTACCCTTTCAAAATCAATTCTGTTTCATTGAGCCATTCTAGTCCATGTTGCTTTAAATGCTAATGAGCTCTGCTGACCCCGCCCCTCTAGACTGTCCTGTAACTTACTTCGTGGGAGGGGCCTGTGCAGAATCTGGGCAGGAATCTCAGAACAGCCTGATTTAAGAAAGTGTTTTTTGAAAACGCACACGAACACACAAAGTCCTTTGCGCAATCTGACATGCGTTTAATTTTGAACTGGAAATTAGGTGCTGGGCGTCCGGCCAGAGAACTGGCCCTAACTAAGCCTAAGCCTGGTTTCTCCCAAGGTTTTTTTTTTTCCTCCATTCTCTCACGGATGGGGTTTTGGTTCCTTGCCGCTGTC
>JAUCMS010000079.1:12208336-12235217 GCA_032357445.1 Enteromius radiatus | reverse complement strand
TTTTTTTTTCCTCCATTCTCTCACGGATGGGGTTTTGGTTCCTTGCCGCTGTCGCCTCTGGCTTGCTTAGTTGGGGGAACTTAATTTCTAATGATTATCATCGCTTGTCTCTGCATTTAATAAATAAATATTTTAATCTCATCATTATACATTACCATCACTCTATATTCCTATTTGATGATGTTCAGTGCTTTGCTACAATCTGTATTGTTAAAAGTGCTATATAAATAAGTGATTGATTGATTGAGGGATTAAAAAAACAAAACAAACACTGGGTGAATTTTTATCGTTATAGGATGGATGTATGTACACACTTCCAACACACATTTATGTTTAAACAACTTGTAAAGTGAATTTAGCATATGATGATCCCTTTAAATTAAACAAAGACGCCCTGTAGCTCAAAACATAAAGTTTTAAAGTTTTAGTTATCGATAATCACCCTGCTGTAACTTGCTTTAAACTCATTACATTTCCTTTTTACATAAACCATCTCAGTGTTCAAAATGAAAATGCATTTACTTGTTAATAACAGCAAAATTGCTTTAGTAACATTCACACGTACCCTTCACCTATTCCCTTGTAAAAAGCTCTTCCTGAAGGTATCAGTGCCCTTTAAGAGTACAAATTCATAACTCAACATTAGACTTGGCTAAGCAACAAAACTGCAACCACCCAAAACACCTTAGCAGCTGAACAACCTTACAACCTCCTGTTGTGGACAAGCATCAGTTTTGCACGGGCAAACACTACTCACAGTTTCTCTGGAACTGTATCTCGTTGATAGCACACACTCTCTCTCTCTCCGGAATGACATGAATATGCCCCTATCTCTCTCCGCACTGACAGTATTCTTCCACACAATGGCCTAAAATTACCCCCAACGTTGACTGAGGGCAAACTAATTGCAGGTGTAATAGTTGGACTGACTGTGTGTGTTGAAGATTAAAGTCATACTTGAGGTACACCGCCGGCTGCCATTCAGACCTAATCCTGCAGGCTTAAATTATTACAGTTGACAACAGTAACTTCAGACCACACCCTGAGACACACGCCAGTCACCCTTCACCTCTTTTATGCATAGGTTAACTGTTTTGTATGCGAGGAAGAATGTTTGTATAGGGCATTTCATCAATGCTCAATTAATTCTCACCATCTCAAGTAGCCTGACGTTAATGTTGCTTTGTTTACTTTGTTCTACAGCCTTAATCGCTGAGCCGCCTCAAACGGGAAAGAGACAGAGGGCATTTGATCCACCGATTTCAAGTAGTTTTCCACGGTACAGTACGTCTTTATGAAAGCTACACCGATTATTCACAATACGGCGATCAGACTCCACAGTTCGTCAGCTGAGCGGCCCGCTTACCCTTCTTAATATTAATTAAGGCCTTTCTCTTCCAAAGGTCTTCTCTTCTTTCTTCAAGAGAAGTGTTTCAGGCTCAAGTGACGCCTTGGAGTGAGTGTGTGTTTCTGAGCGCGTGCGTCTCGTGGTCTTGGCGCAGCGGTGGGCTTTTGGAGCCATTGTCCAGGCTGGCTTTTGTGTGATGGATAAATGACCGCTCAATGGAAACGGCCAAGATCAAGTCTAATTCTAGATGGGGTATTTCAGGAGTTGAAGTGGTGTTAATTCGCCTTTTCTAGATGTTTGACTTCATCACTTTAGATGTTTGGCTTCAAAACAAATGACTGCATTTATGAGTTTAATTCCCAAATAGATCATTTGAAACTGTAGCTTTTGAAGATTAATTTATTTGTAGAGTGTGATTATTCAGATACTATAGAGGATGGACAGGAAGTAAAATGTACCGAAAAAAAACCCCACTATTAAGGGATGTATTAAACAGATTTATTCAAATAATTTCCTAAAAACTTTAAATTCCTGTCTCTCCATTGAAAGTCCTTTGCACCACGACATTAATCAAAAACATAAAAATAGTTTGTGGTTTAGTTCAAGTTAAAGAGATATGGTTACTCATTCACATATAACTATTATTCAACATCACATGAGAAAAAAAAAGTGAGGTTTGCAAACCAATGAAGATTTTTCTCATGCATCAAGCAAGTATTTGGTCGAGGTTCTTAAATTAAATGTGTTCATAATGAAAAAAACATGCAAATCTGAAGTTGATCCACTGATGTGATATAGACAGTTTTGCTGATGTTTTGCACTACGTTTCTGGATCTGGGATCATTTGAGTTGTATTGCTGTCTATGGAGGGTCAGATGGCTCTCTGATTATTAAAAAATATATATTTGTGTTCCAAAGATCTTGAAGATCATTGTGTGGTTTAAAATGACATGAGGGTAAGTAATTAATTACAGAAATGTCATTTTTGGGTGAACTAACCCTGTAAGTAGTCAAAAATATTAGCAAAAATATATTATTATGGCTTAAAAACTGTTGAAAGTCATGCCCCGGTGTATGTCACAATGATGTTTTTATATGGTAGCTAACACTTTTCCCTATTGCTTATTACCCTGTATATTACTATCATATTGGCTGTTTATTACTTATAAAGCACATTCTGCATACACAATACCTAAAAACCTAACAACTATTAACTATTATAAGCAGCATATTAGGTGTTTATTAAGGCAAAAGTTCTAGTTAATGGTTTGTTAATAGCGAGAATTGGCTTAAAATATATTTATAGTATATTGCATCATTTAAAGATGATAAAATTCCCATGCCTTTATCAGTGTATTGACAGCAAAAGCAATACGTTACCGGTCATGTTGCAATAAAGACAATAGAAGGTACTTTTCGCACCTGTATGTGATGTGTGTTTCTTTTGGACGTGACAAAATCAGATGCCTTGGAAGTGAGAACAGCTTGACAGGTAGTAAGTTTGATTGATGTATTGCCCCAGTTTACACCTCTACAAAGCTGCATGAGCAGTACAATGTACAAAGACAGCAGTGTTGTGTTTTGCTGCGTTAGCATAGCACTGATGCTAAATGCATATGTATGTTTACAATAAACAAGTCATCAGCAAATACAGTTCGAGTAGAGGTTCTGTGTGAGTGGATGTGTGTGTTTGAGGAATTTGGAGTCAAGTTTGTAATCAAACATATTTGACTGCATTTGAACAACTTTAGATGTTTTGCTACACAAATGTTTGCATTAGCATGCTAAAACTATTAGCGCAAAGAAACCCAGTCAAACATTCAACTACCAGCTCCTTCAGTTTTGATCAAATATGTCTGAATGTTTGTGTGTTTAGGAAACTGTTGTCAAAGAGCAATACAAATGTACTTGTATTCCTAATATTGACTGGTTTGACATAAAGTTGACTAGCTTTCCCGATTTCTAGTCAGCCTGGTTTGTAGTAGACTTTTTTTTTTTTTTTTTTTTTAAGTTCTTAGAAGTTGTGTTATGAAACATTAAAATAGCTGTTCATAGAAGCTGTCTGTGGTTCTTTGACAGAGAAGTTCCTTGAAAATTTAGGTGGGGGCACATTTTTAGTCTGTGTCGTATCGATTTCATTTGAATACCGTCCTGTGAACTGATTTTCAGTAATTTTGAGAACACCGATATGTCATAAAGAAAGTAGGGCTCTTTGTGTGCACACATGTGCTTCTGTGAGTGTGTGCAGTGCTTTTGCAGAATGTGATGGAAAGCTGTTAGTGCTATTATGAGTGTGTGTGGCGGCATGTTATGTAATTTGTCACACGCAACAATGTAATCTCATTAGTATTCGTAGATGTTTGTACACAAACTTCAAATGTTTGGATAGAAACCGATACACACAATACTGATGTTTCGAAAGCTAAGCATCTGTAAGATATATATATATATATATATATACACACACACACACACACACACACACACACACACACACACACAAATAAATGAATGAAATACAAATTGTTTTTTTTTTTTTTAATTCTTATTGAACTTTGGTTATATTTAAATGCGCTGATTCCATCAAAATGACTTGACTTTTGGAATAAAGATTTAATTATAAATACATTTTAATTGGCGCTGTCAAATGATTAATCAAGATTAATTGCATCCAAAGTAAAAGTTTTTTTTTTTTAAATATGTGTACTCTTTATATTTGTGTATAAAAATACACATGCATGTACATATACATTTAATATTTTTTTAATAAATTTAAATATTTATAATATATAATATAATACAGTAATAATATAAACAATATTATAAACACATAACTAATGACAGCACTAATTTAAATATACAAATAAAATAATAAAATTAAAATGATCAATTAAATTATTGGTATAAATGTAATTTTTAAATAAAATTAATCAAATTGAATCTTGAATCACCATATGTTTTTATTGAGAAAAAAATGATATTGTATATTAATATTTATCAAGACAGATGTGTTCAAACTTTGTGTAAAAGCCAACTTTCAAATAAATAAGTTAAACGTTTGCACAAACTAGCTCATATTTTGTTAAAATTTTCGCATTTTAGAATATTTTTAAATCATGAAAACCAATAACCAAAATGGAAAAATGATATTTAAATGTTAATATGGAATTATCAAATCTCATATTTTAGCTTTCAAAGTAGTCACCTGTTAGGAAAATGCTATCTCGAATCTCAAATTGTGTAATTGTGCAAATGTAGCCATGTTGTATGATCTTTTATTGAAACATCAATGCATTAAAACATCACAGAAAGCGAACACGTGCAGAGATGAAGAGAGAGAACGAGGGAATGAGAAAGTGAGAGAAGGGAGTGGAAATACACCTGTTCATCTATTCATTTCAGTCCTTTAGTCATGGCACCGGTTGCCAAGATACACAGATCACTTTATATTAAATTTTTGCAACTGAGCTGACACTTGACAATAAATTATCGTGAAAGGCTTGTTAATTGGATGTGTGCGCATCTGTCAGATGCATTTCAACTCGGGCTACATTCAGAAAAAAACAAAAAACAACTGTCTCTCCAAACTTTGCAAGTCAATCAGCCCAAATAATTTTCAACATTAATTTCCAAAATCACCATAAAATGAATTCATTTGATTAATTATCCCTGTGTTACAGTCCACGGCTTTCTTTTTTTTCCCCTTCAAAATAACTCTCAGGCAATCTCCTGAACTTCAATCCAGTGATTAATGTCTGTGATGAAGAGGCTGTTCAACTTTAAAAGCTTCCTGCTTGTTGAAAGCAAACTATTTTCCTCAGACGAAAAAACAACAACGTTTGCTAATGATCGCAGCTTGTTTTCAGACCGACTGTGCACTTGAGGGAAGGTTTGGATTAAAAATACCATTAGAAAATCATTATTTTGTGCGAAAACCTCCCAGTTCTTGGCGAATTCCAGGCGTGCTTTCACGTGTCGTCGTTCAAGGCGACTGTACGTGTCATTAACGACTCCTTGCCTCATTAAAATGTTTTTGTAACCGCTATCTTTCCGCAGCAGTTCTTCCTCGGCAGACAGTTTACCATAAACACAATAAACAGCGGGGGGGGAGTTTACGTAATTGAGCCTTTCTCGCAGTAGGTTTTTGCAGAGGGCAGGGTTTCTGGATCTAGTATTTGGTCTGGTCGGAGGCAGTGGAGGAGTGCGTTGAAACCTGTTGAGCTGGGCTCTGTCGACGCGTCTGCACTGTTGCTCTAGCAGGCCCCCGGGACCTCCGGTGGACAATGAAGACCCTTGGGGAGGGGGAGAGGGGTTCGGAGGTGTTTGATATTCATGAGCTCAGAGCAGCACATGGTGCCTTGCCTGTCTCAGTGTAAACACCATTAGCATGTCTTGATCAATTAACCTCCCTCCTATTTAGAAAAAATGGCAACATTTCAGATGTTTTGACTGAATATACACACTATATATATATATATATATATATATATATATATATATAATATTCTGTTATATAAAAGGTACTGTATATCAAATTGGTTGTAAAATGTTGAAAGCCTGAAAACTGTATAAAAAAAAAGAAACAAAAATGTTAGGTCAGTGGTAAAATCATAAAAAATATAGTATTTGTAATATATTTAATACTGCATGCTTGTGAGAATACTAAAATGATCATATTTTATAATATATATTTTTTTAATTATACAAATTATATGAATGTTATAGATTTTATATATAATAGTTATATGTATATACATTTTTATTTTTTAAATGCACTTAATTAAATGTATTACACAGACACACACACACACACACACACACACAAACTTTAGGATTTCACAGTCAGGGTCACATTTTTTTATGTTTTATTATTTTATATTCATTATATTTACATTATATGTTTTATTTAGCATTTTTTAAAAATAATTTTAATACACACATACAATTTGTAATATGAAAGTATTTAGAAAAAAAAAACATTAGTCAACTAGTTAATGATTAGTTAATAAGTAATTTAATACATTTACATGAAAACACATTTTAAATGACATTTTGTATAAAAACAATGTACTTATAGGCAATATATGTCATATGTAGATACATGTTACCTTATTTAATACATTATTTATTTAGTACATGGCATTAAGTTCATAGAATAAAGAGAATTAATGAATTTGAAAACATGCAATATAGTTTTTATTTTTATTTATTTATTTTTGCATGTATAATTTCACAAAGCATCAATTTTCACTGGTTTATTTTCATGTCCGAGTCAATATTCATCTATTTTTCCAGCATGGAATCCTTCTGGTGGAGATCTTCCCATGCCATTGTCCCGCTTTTATCCATCACTCTTTCTTTTTCCATTTTCCTTCTCTCCGCCCCTCTCTTATCTCTAGATCTCAATATCACACATTAGTTTATCACCAGCTCGTCTGTGCTAGCAGATAGGTGATTATAGCTCATCATTACAGCCCTGGATGTGTATGTGTGTTCGGTTTCTCAGGAGAACCAGAGGGTGGTCCCAGTTCCCAGCACTCTCGGGGGTCTCTCCTGAGACCAATACAAGCTCGATTACAGCATTATGCAGCATCATAGTGCTAATCACAACCAGTCAGAGCAGTAGACAGTGATTGTGTGTGTGTTTGGAGGCGGGTCAGTGGGATGTTAACTGGGCTGTTAAGCGAGCGTATTGTGTGTGGTGCTTGTATAGTGCCTCCTCAATGTTTCTCTTTGACCTCTCCACCCCGTCTTTCAGTAGCGTGACATTAAATTAACACGCTAATAACTTCTGAGTGTAAACGTACGGTAGCTAGCATGCTAAAGCGCTACATTCCAATCCATTCAAAACATTAAAGTTAAACCTACAGTTTCCCTGCAAAAACGATGCTAATATTTTTACAAGGCGTGACGGAAGTGTGTTTCGGCCCATTGTGTACGTCGGTACAGGTTTAGCATAAAATTCGAACCCAAAGTCGAGCATAAAATCAGTCTTGCTAGTTTTGTTAGTGCCGAGGTGAAAGATATCCTTGTGTAGTAGTATAATGTGCTTCAGTCACCCTAAATTGACCTGCTAGCATTTATTCAGCGCTCCCTCATTTGAATGCTAAATACAGCATTGACAACAAACTTGAAGCATGTGAAATCAGTCTGAGATTGATTCCCATCCCCTTCCGTCACTCGTTTCCTGTTCTCCTCTTCGTTCAGCCGTCCGTTTGATTGCTGTTATAGGCATCGGTTTGTCCCTGGAGAGTGCTGTCTTTTAAACTGGGGTAATAGGGTCAGGCTAATATCAAACGAATGACAGCTTCTCTCTTTTCATTGCTAAAAAGGCTAAACTGGTGCATATGCGTCTAGCGTTCCTATGGCTGCCAGCTGAGACCCCTGTGGGACGACGGGGCCTTCCTCTCCATCTGTTCTGGTGGGCGTAACTCCCCCCGATTACCCCGTCCAATTTGTTCTGGGTTGCGTTTACAGCCCAAAACCTGCCTAGCGGTTTGCTTCTAATTATGACCTTAAAGACCTAATAACCGGTGTGTTTATAGCTTTGTGGGAGTGTGTGTGTTTCCATTTCACTCATTGCTTTGGCTCATGTTCTGATTAGTTATTTTACAGCGTGACGGGGTGTGGGTGTGTGTGTGTGTATGGCACATTGAGAGAATGAGATCTGTAATTAGGAACCATGTGTGTGGGTTTCTAGAGTGTGCTCAGCCCGTAAGTGCTACTGTCCAAGAAATTAGCATTAAGAGAGACCTGTTGAACTGTGGGAATTTTTGTTTAATTAATAGTGGGATGTTAAATGTACACTAGAATCTGATTTTACCTGATCTAACGCAAACAGATACACAAAGAAATGCACGTTTCAAATCATTAATGATTAGTTTAAATGATAGATCTTCATTATATTTTTAAACAAGCAAGCAAACATGCAAACAATAAAGCATTCATATATATATATATATATATATATATATATATATATATATATATATATACACACACAGAGAGAGAGAGAGTACAGTAAATAATACATTAAAAAACATTAAACTTTTTAAAATTATTATTTTTTAACAAACCATTCATATTTTAAATACCTAGCAATATTGTTAGTTGCACAGTTAACACAAATATTAATATAATAAAAAACAATTAATATACATTTTACTATTAAATTTAAATGAAATTGGATCAAATTAAATGAAAGAATTGAATGGAATGGAATTGAATAGCATCAAATTGAATGAAACTGAATAGAATTAAATAGAATTAAATGAAATGAAATAACCAAATTGCATTGAATATAATTGAAATTAAATTGAAATATTGTATATATCAGGTCGAATAGAATTAAATCAACTCTAATTCAATTTAATAGAATTAATGTGTAAGGAATTCAATTTAATTTAATATAATTGAATCAAATGAAATCGACTAGAATTGAACAGAATTAAATATAATTAGATTAAATTGAATAGAATTTAAAAAGAAATAAATCAAACTGCTAGTTATCTAACTCCAAACAAAACACAAATGTGTTTATTTGTGATCTTTAAAAACATGCTAAAAAAACACTACTTACATTTCGTCAGATTAATCTTTTTAATTACTGTAATAGTGTTTGTTGAACACAATAAAGACCACCAAACCTTTTCTTCTTTTCGTAATTTGTACTGTCAGCTTTAGAAACTGTTTGTACATCGACACTGAGACAAACGCAGTACAATGCGCAACCCCCCTCCCCCCACCCCGAAAAAGTATATTGTACTATTCACATCGCAATACCTTCAAATTCAATATTACATTGGATTTACAACTTCTACCACAGTTTTCAACAATAGCAATTGTAGCATTTTATATTTCGCATGTATAGAAATATACATCTGCTCCTCACAAACATACAGAAACACACTTGCAGACACCATTAACGTTAGTCTGATGCCAAATGCTCTCAGAATGGTGTATTTTTGTAGATTAACTCTAACACCTCTTTCACGTCTGTCCTGTACGCAAAGATAGTCATTAGTTTGCTGTTACCAATCTTCACGTCAATCAAAACGGCAGCTTTGGTGCACCAGCAGCCCTTTACATCCAGCACAGTTGACTTAGTATGTTGACACTGAAGTTTGCGTGTGCCATAATTCTGGCTATGGTAATAAATCTTGGTTTAACAAGACTACCACTGCTGTGACCTGTGTGAGGCCTGGATCTGTGTCTGTGTGTCCTGTCCTCACAGCAGGATTAGATAAATTACCCCGCCTCGTCTCACCCATGCTAATAGCCCTAATGAGGCAGAGACATGCTGGATGAATAGAGCCTGCCTGGAGGGGGCCATGTACCCCTTTCAAATGAGGGAGGGGGGGCCTGGGTTTTTGTGTGTGTTTGTGTGTTTTTCTCTTGGGTGTAGTTGTATGTGTGTATTGTTTGTGAAGCCCATAGGCTTTTGAACTTTGGAAATCAAAGGTGGTCTATGTGAAGACCAAAAACTCAAAGTTCTTTCAAAGGGAAGGTATTTAGCCGTTTCTCCCTGAGGTACTCTTCGTCCCTTAGGCCACATTCTTTCCCAGTTTCTTCTTTTCTTGTTGGATAGTCCAAAAGTCATTTATATCTGACTTCAATAACTTCATGATCTTGAAGAATGGGTCCAATTTGCATAATGGTTTGTAGAATTTGCGCAATGTAGAATGTAATCATTGTCAGGCAAATGTATGTGTTGCAATATTGTCTTATTCTTAACGATATTCAATTTTTATTTTTTATTTTTTTGTGGCAATGTAGTTTTACTTATCATTGAATATAACACATACACTTTCCTTTTTTTACGTTGTGTACAAATAATTAAAAAATGTATTTTATAAATTAATACAAAAAAATGAAGAGTAAAATAATTCAACAAACACATTACATTAATAAAAAAAAATTAAAATGTAATAAAATGAATAATAAATCAAATAATTAACAATGAAATATATTCATTGCATTAATATAGTGTGCATAGGTGTTTATACGAATGCACATTTTATGCACAAATGCTAATTTGTTGCATAACAATGGTTTGCAGAACCTAATGCAATAAAAGTGGATTCAGTTAAATTATTATTTTTGATTTGAATTAACCAGATAATGTTTGCTACTGATTGAGATCAGTAAGATTTTGTTTCTGAATGAAGTATTTTATGCTTATCAACGCTGAGTTTATTCAATAATGTATCTTGTGAAATCATATTAGAATTTAAAACTGTTTTCTATTTTAATATATCTTCATTCTATTCAGATATATTTAGCCTTTAATGTCACATGATCCTAAAATCATTCTAAAATGCAGATTTTATTTTATTTAAAATGTATAAAATATTTCAAATTATATTTATTTAAATATAAACCGTTGTGATGCTTATTTCTTTTTGAACCTTTTTAGGATTATATGATAATAATAAAAAAAACCCAACTGCATTTATTCAAAATAGAAATATAAAAATATAAAAATATGTGTTAAACCGATAAAAGGTAATCCACATAAATATATTGTATTTTAAATTATATTAAACTAGATAACCATTATTTTAAGTTGTAATTGTTTCACAATATTCTTAATTTTTACTGTTTTTTTTAATAAAAAAAAACAGTAAAAGATCAGAAAACTTCTTAGATCAGAAAACATGTTTTATTGCAGCGCAGACTGCAAGCAACATGTCATTTCCGCACATTGATCGTAAATACATACCATTAACTGCCTTATTGAACTTGAGCATGCTAAAGGATTTGCAGAGTTCAAAGGTTAATCTGTCATTGTGTGAAATCATCTGTGTGTGACCAGTGTGTGTTACAGAGACTCCAAATATGTGTCTTGACCTACAAAATATGTGAAAAATGTGACCATCTAGACAGTCATATTTTACAACTTAGTTCTATGCATCGTGAACAAACAGCTGTCAAATAAACAATAACACTGACTCTGTGTGTGTAGGAGTGTGATTGTAGAACAGGCCCATCTTGGTCGGTGTTAGTGTTTAAAGAGGAGGTATATGGTTTGACAGAAACCCCAACAAAGAGGTTCAGTTTACACACTTCACTACGCAAACTCTCACACACTTTTGGTGGGTTTGATACCCTCTATGGGAGCCTTTAGATATCTAAACCGCATGCACACCTCATCCAGCACCTACGTTTGACGGTTCACCCCCAGAACATCACATATTAAACCATGCTATCAAAAAATACAAACACTCGCCTTCACAAGTTTAGGTGTCAAACCCAGAACGCACAGGTGTAGTCGTCACCCTGCTCAACTGAAAACATCAATATAAGTATGTAAATCAAAATGGATTACTTATGAAATAACATGGTTGCTTTGTTATTGAGCAAGTAAGATACACAATATAAATGAGATAATAATTATTAAATATAACAAATAAATGATAACACTGCTTATTATCTAATCAAGTTATTTCTTTAGTAAAGAATTTCATTGGAAATTCTCATTACTGCTCAGACGTTTTCCACTGTACTGTAAATAGGTCTTGATACTAATCATATGTCAATGTTTGTCCTCTCTTTTGTTGACAGTACACTGACAGACCATCATTGACACTTTTCTAATGGCCTTAAATGTAAACACTATAATGACAGAGAAATATTGTTTTATTGCTATTGTTAAAGTCTTATGCAAAAGTTTGGGCACCCCTTGCAGAATCTGTGAAAATGTGACACATTTGAACAATATACAAAACATTTTATTTTACACATAAGATGTTTACAAAAGACACAAACGTTTTGTAAAAATTGTATTAAAATTGTTGCTCCAATTTATTCTTTATTTCACATATTAAATTACATTTAATTTAATTTTAAGTCCATTTTAAGTCAAAGGTCATGCGTCTAATCAAACTGTGAAAATATTATAAAATATGATCCCAACTGTGTTAATTTATATAATTTTTATTTAAAAAAATTGCGTCATTATATAATTTTTGCTTTTTTGTTTTACTTGTGGGTGCAGGACACTATAGTTAGTTTTTGAGTCAGGATAGCAAAATAAAATCAACTGTGGCATATAGTAGTACCAAAATATTCTTTATATTGTGAACCACCAGTAAAATTTATAAACATTTGCAAGAGTGTGATTTGACCCTTTGACCTGATTATGTTTTCTACACAGCTGACATTATCAAGATAAATTTGTTCTGATACAGTTTAACTCTCGAGTTCTTGCCATATTTTATTACCATTTTCTAATAAACTGTGATATGTGAGAAAAAAACAAAAAAAAAACATTGTCTATGGGAGTGTGATTTTTTTGAATACTATATAAGTGAACTTGTCTGGAGACTACAGGCTGTTCCATACGTTATTAATACTCTCTGTCTCTATGCTTCTTTTTCTATATCCTGAAGCGAATGTCTGGGCGGCGAGTAGATAAACTCATCTTTGCTCAGCTATTAAAAAGCTGTAACACTCTGGAATTACTAGACTGTAATTGATCGGCAGGTGTGCTAGAGTCAGAGAATTCCCCACCCCCTACTTCATTTTTTGAAGGGGTTGGTGTTACGCAAAGCTCTGGCACCGCAACTCGATTTTCCAGTTTGCAGTGTTTCCTCTCTCATTCCTTTCAGTCACTCATCAGCTTTTAAGGCAGTTGAGCTCTTGAAAACAGTTGAAACAAATCATTATGCTGTTATCAGGCTGCGTGCGTTACTTTGAGGAGAGTTTGTTGTCGTCTAAATCGGTAAAGAGTCTGTGTATTACAGTATTGTTGTGCCTTACCTGAATGCTTAAATGACGATTCCCATTAAAAATTACTTAAAGGGACAGTTCTCCCAAAAATTAACAGTTTTTCATCATTTACGTTCAAAACCTGTATAACTGTATTCTGTCGAACACAAGATTGGATATTTTGAGGAATTCAACAACAAACTAAAACATGATCAGTGGCTGTCAAGCCCGAAAATGAACAAGTAAAAAATGGACGTAGTGTCCGTGATGTCACTCGTAGGATTCTAAATAGAGTTTTCGAAGCTTAAAGTGGGCGGAGCCGGGCTGTCTCCATTTTGGAATTGCGTCACCGCGCGTCACTCTCAGATAATTGAAAATGGGCAAATAGGCAGGAACTGGTTGATAAAACCATGCCCCCTTGCTCAACGGTTGTGATAGCAGCAGCTATAATTATAGTAATTATCCAGAACTTTAAAGTTTAAGATAATATAAAAGGATGAGTTCTAAAAAAAAAAAAAAAAAATCACCCCCTCACAGGATAGCCAAAATTCTGTATAGACCAAAACCACTTTTTGTACCAGGCTGTAAAAAAAATTTTTATTTATTTTTTTCCCCGCTGTAAAGCTGGCCATTTTAACACGGGGAGTCTATGGGACTGACTCTCTTTGGGAGCCAGCCTCTAGAGGCCAGTCGATGAATTGCAGTTTCAGTCACTTCTGTGTTGGTTTCACAAGAAAAACAGTGCCGCTTGACAAAAATGCACCATAAAATTAGCCTGTATGTCTCGAACACTATATCCTATTTCTTCTGAAATTGCACAATGGCTTTGTGTGCAGAACAAACTCAAATATCAGTAGAAATTCACTGAAATCACATATTAGCACATGCCATGATATGCTACTGCAAGTTTGACACAACAACACCTCCACAAATTTTAAGGCTATATTATAAGGTGCCCTGGTATCCTTCATTCTGATTTGTCAGCGGTAACTGAAACAAGAACTAGTTTCATGTCACGTGTCACAATTTAAATGGAAAATGGCTTCAAAGGAATTCAGTATTTGGCCTTATTGCTAGGCTAATTGTTTTGTATGTTGTAGTGGTCATTATTTTGTAATATACAAGGACAAAATGATAGAATAGACTAATAAGTAGTTTCTATTTATTTGTTTACTTCAGCATCCATGAAATAAGTGGGACAACGTAGTCTACTTGTCATACATATCATTTAATGGATTTAAATGTACATATTATTTATTTGGAATATCTAACTTAAGACGCTTTCTTTTTCTTGCAGTTCGACAAATGCTGGAGACTACTTGCTTTTGTCAAATGGAAAAAAACAGAATAAATATTGCTCAGAATTTGTGTCGTGGTTTTTGGACAAAAGTCACACAGGTGTGAAACAACAACAACAAGAGGGTGAGTAAACGATGACAGAATTTTCATTTTTGTGGGAGATTTTTACTCTTTGAACTCAAATTTGAACATATTGGCAACATAACTAAAAACACATTCCTACTGTTTCCTCCATCGTTTGACCCAGACGCATTTCCTTTGCCTACGGAGGTATTTTTACAAAATTTCTTGTCAGATTGCTTTTAGTGTGATGGGTGTGGAGCTTTCTGTGATAATATTACTTTCCACCCAAATGGACGGAGCTTGGGAAAAAAAGATTCATCTGATAAAACTAATGAGAGACATTTTAATGCTCGAAACGTGTGTATTGAGTTGCTGTAATGTGGCTAATCTAAACATGACATCCGTCCATTAAACTATTGTGTGTACGTGTATGTGTGTGCACAGAAAGTTCAGACCTTTCTAAGAAATGCGGTACTTTTCCTCACGCTTGTTAGCCCATTATCAAACAAGCTCCTGGAATGAGAGAGTCAGGGCTTCCTGGTGCCTTCCTGTGTTGTAATGATCCAGCTAGCCGTCCAAACAATACTTAGCACAATTGCCATGCTACCTCATGTTGTCATCACTTTGGCCCTTCCTGTTCAAGAATGACTCAAGGCGTAATATCTGACGGTTGGAACATGATCGTAGCAAATGACATTTAAGGAAGGGATAACATTTCAATTTGCTTTTAGTTACTTGAGAAAGTAGCAGGTGTCGTTATGGAAATGCAGGTGGATTATTATTATTAGTTTTAATATTGTACAGTATATTGTTTCAACACACACAAAAACACAAGTTAGGAAAAAAAGAAAGAAATTAAATTGTTATTGTTACCAGTTTGTATTAAAGATCTATTCACTCAGCTATATTACGATTATAATAAGAATCTATATTTAGGAATCAATAATGCAGTCTGAAATATTGGAGTATTGAGTAAATTGCTATTGATGTTCTTAACTAGTGCATATGGACAATTAGTTTAATTATCTGAAGGGTAATTGTGATGTCATAATGACTGATGGATATTTAATTGGTTAAAGCGTGCTACTGTTGTCCTGTTTCCCAATAGTATAGGTCTTTATGAAGTTAGCAATGGCAGAGAACATGTTTATCAAGCACACACATCTTAATGAGCTTCAGAGAGTGTAGGGCACTTATGTAATTACCCTAATGAAATATAATTTACCCCAGAGTAGTCTTTGGATAGTTAGTAACTAACTCGCTCGATCAGGCTGGCTCCACCAAATGGGGACACACAAGTATATAAAGATGGTTCCTTTAAATGTGTGCGTGTGTACCAGCATGCCATTTTCCCCTAAGAATGCAAAGCAAAAGCCCTGTGGTGATTTTCTCACACACACTTGTTTACACACTAAACACTAGCAGTGCTTGGACGATGGGAAAATACACTCTCAGCACAACCCTCATGGAGTGTGTTTGTGTGAGCGCATTAATGTACCAACTACACCCTAAGCTGTGTGTGAGAGAGAAAAAGACAGGTGATGTTCAACCCAAATGTACTTTCCACTCACAGGCTGTTTGCTATTTTAGTCCTGTTGCTAGGCTAGTGTTCACACATGCTAGCGCTACAACACTATTTGTTTTAGCTAGAGTTGTTTTAGTTCACAAAACTAAATGCGGCTTAATTCCAAGCAGCTAAGAACACATTTCTGTGGTAAAAACAGCAGTAGCAGGAGTATTTCCTATCACTGGGTTGGGTGTGTGAAATTAGCAGCGCCGTGGCCGCAGCCAATCACCTCTTATCTGATCATTGATTATCATAAACATCAGTGTTAGATGGAAAAAGATTGTAACACTAGTCAAGCAGACAGATTATGGTGATAATCAAATGATGTAGTGAATGTTGTTGGCCTGCTTCTGTTAGCTAACATGCTAATTGCTGTTAGTAACACACATAACTACCTCAAAAGTGTGTGCGTGTGTGTGTACGCCACGCTCTGCTGCTACTTCATAGTGAAGTATTGTGAAAGTGCTGTCAGAATGACACTCGGTCCCGCTGCTTCAACACGTACGCACCACCCGAGGCAAGCCAGTTCTGGAGCACGCTTGTGCACCACTTCTGTGTGTTCCCAGAAGTCTCGCTTTAGGCTGTGACCTTTTCACTTTTTTATGCTAATGCTAATCCCATTGTGGTCTGTGTGGCTAAAAGTCTATTTGTTTGCTTTGTGATCACTTGTCATGTTGTATTATATGCCATAAACTCATGCATGATTGACTAAAAAAAGGTTATGTTTTATTTTGATAGTCCACTATAGACATTCTACTAACTATAAGTAACTTTGTAACTGTCATCTAATTCTTCAACTTTAATTAGCAACTACATGTTTACTAACTCTCAGAGTAGACTGTTAGTAGAATAAGTTGACACATACTTGCAAAGTTTCTCATAGTCAGTATGTAGTATTTTGTGGACCCATCAAAAATAAAGTGTTAAGTTATTAAGCAAACCTACTAATACTCTAATGACTGACATGTACTCGCAAAGTTACTTACTATTAGTAGAATATCTGAAGTGGACCACTTTATCGAAATGGTGTTACCAAATATAGAGATTAAAGCAATAGAATCAAAGGTGATTTGATGTAATATAGTATGCAGCAGGATACGCACACTGATGTTCTTTGTGTGCATGTAGGTGAGTTTGTAGGCCTCAAGGTGTTAAGGGCCTCTTGCCATCAACGCTGTCCATTTTCACATGTTTGCTAGAACTGGCTGACCACTTTTTCCTGTGGCTTTAACTGTTGAATTTGATCACACGTTTACTGTCTAACTGAGAATGTACTGTATAGTTGTTTTTTATGCGTAAAGCTAAAAAAAAGTAACCCAAACTCAAAATATTTTTTTATTTCTTTAAATTAATGTTAATATAGCATGATGTTAGTGTATGTTTTGGTCACACCTATTTCCAAAAGTACAAGGTGAACCTACTTACCAGTGATGTTGATAAATGACACGCTGTGATATGTGATATACTGGATTTTACACATTAATTTAACAGAATGACAACAGAGAGAGTGACACATAGCTGATGATAGCTGAAATGTGTTTCGGTATTTTGAGTGATCTGCTTTACATAAACTGACTGTTGATATTAAAATTAGACTCTGCGTAATAATGGCTTTAAACTAAGTCTTTGAATAGATGGAAGGATAGATGGTTAGATTTAGCTATCGTAACCTGTTAAATAAAAAAGTAACTCTTCTTTGATTCGGTAGACAAGTTGTTAGTAGCACAAGTTGAGTTAAAGAGTTAAGATCCCACCACCCACACCAGCAGCATACAAACTTAACCACACCTATTAATAGCTTACGGAAAAGAATTGCAACTCTGCCAACTGTAAACATAACCTGTAGAGATCTTTCAAACAGAGATGAGCAGCTGTTTAATACAAAGACGTGGTACAAAATAGCCATTTTGACAATTATGAGAGGAGCTTGATATTCGAATTTCATGCCTGACAATCTTTCTGTGGTATATATTGCTCCACTGCACTCTTGCTTTCCCATCCATTTGATTTTACACCTACAGAGCACACATTCAACGCATTATTTACAGTTTTTTTGAAATACAAGGGTGTCTAATCATAAATACGGGTTAAAGATCATTAAAAGGCTAATAACGGCAGCTAAGGTTTTGGCCACAGTTCAAGCCTGTATGCTAGGCTTTTTTAAATCACTAATTAGCTCTGTTTGCCAAGATAAGAATATCGTAGCTGTTTCTTTTTACAAATAAATTGACTTTTGAGTTGTCAGTTATGATTTTGTAAAACTGATTTATCGTTTACGCTACAGTTTTCACTCGTAGCTCTGCCGAAGCATATTTAGCGTAGCAATGCTAAACTCATGTGAAGATACGAGAATATTGAGGTGTAAAGCTAACACAGTCACATGGAATATAATAAAACACAATTTCTCACAAGCAATTTTTGAAGGGGACACAAATAATACAGTCAAATTGTACTTATAAAAGATATGTCAGAAGTGTAGATAACTTTGCTTCTATTATTATTGTAGCGTGGAGACTGCGTAGTTATGGTTATTTTCAAAGGTTTCATTGGTTCAATGAAAATGCAGATTTAGATGCTGAGAAAACAACTTTTTCCAACTGAATGAAAGCTGTGCACCTTTTGTGGCCAAAAGGGTTCTCAAATTTGATAAACATAGTGCCTAAATTTCACTAAAGTCACTAAATTGTGATCGTTATGTGCGTGACTGTGTGTGACACAGGACCTGAATGTCAAGGATGGGTGGCTAATTGCAGCCGTTAATGTTAACATTATGCCAAGTCGCCACAAATAAAACAATGCATGAGAAACAGCTTTGCCATGTTAGTTGCAGTGCACTATGCAACAAACTATTGTTAACAAGCTAGCGTTAACTTAAGTAATGTTTCAGTTTATGCTGACACAGCAGATTAATGGAAAATACATCATTAATCAGCATTTTTGACACAACTAATAGTTAATGAATCGGCATCAACTACGTTAAAGGGAATCGCTTTATTTAAAGTGAAAACTACTTACTAGAGTTCAACAACTAAATAATGGACAGTGCTGCAGCCACATACCTGACTTGTATGTGTGTAGAGTAGGTGAGATGAACTTGGAAGGCAATGGTCCAAACTACTGTGAGGAAGGGGAGGGGGAACTGGACCGGATGCTGTCCAAAATGGTGCTACAGAGATTTTACTGTGCAGAATCTTTAGATAAAATCATTATTTTAGTTTTCTTTCCACACAAAGTTTTCTAGTAGCTTCATAATATTACAGTTGAACCACTGAGGTATATGAGGCATATGGAGCATTCAGACAACATCTTTTATACTTTTCTGCACCTTGACGGTGGAAATTTCATCCGAAATATCTTAAATTGTGTTCCGAAGACGATTGAAGCTTCGGAATGACATTTCATTTCAAAAATTTTCATTTTGGGGTGGATTAACCCTTTAAGTTTAGGTATTGGGTAGGATTAGGGATGTAGAATAAGGTATTAATATGTGCTTAATAACTGCTAATAAATGGCTATTATTCTAGTAATATGTATGCTAATAAGCAACTAGTTAAGAGACCCTAAAATAAAGACATTTCTAACTATATTTCATTTTGATGAATTGATCTCATTTGTATGTTTTACATATGCTCTGCTAAATTCAATATTACTCTTGCCATCTACATTTTTTTGTCCACGACAAAGAATGTTCGAAGAAATATCTGAGATTAACTGAGCTCTCAATGTTAAGGACAGTAACAATTTCATTTGGATAAGTAAAATATAATCTAATTCTTCTGTTTTAAAATACAACAACCTAAGGCTGCTACTTTTTCAAAATGATAGGATGTTTTAAATACCAACAGCAGTCTGTGTACAATGCGTACACCACTGAATGTGCATCATGTAACTGTGCCTACCTGTGTTTGTATGCTTGTGTTTTTGGCTGTTCACCACAGTTATTGCGCCCACTCAGCCAGATCTGACATCACCTTTGACAGGATGGCAGAATAAACCCACCCACATATCAACACAATTTAACCTCACTACTCAAGACAGGATGAGCCTACCTTTCTCTTTCTTTCTTTCGGAGGAAGACAGTAGCAGTGGTGTCACTTCACACGTTGTTTCACCTAGTATTTCGCCCCCACACGTCTCCTTTCCTCTCACTCACAGGAAATTGCGGGCATGCCACGCCGCCAAAGAACATGGCTCTTTTCTTTCTGAAATTCTGTTTCTGCTCAGTCTCTTCTTCCCCCTCATTCTGTGTGGTTTATCACTTAATTTTCAACATCTTTGAACTAATTCAAAAAAATTCGCCTTGATACAATTTTGGAATCCCATTTAAGGCGTTTGTTGTTTTGATTCAGTGGCCCAATCGCGTTTGTTCAAGTCCTAGTGGTGAACAGTGTTATGAGGCATCATGTGAAGTGCACGTGAGATCCTGAAGGTGGTGCTTAGTAGAACTAAGAAGGAACTTTTAAAAGGGAAAAAAAATCCCCTGCCATTATTTTCTCACCCTCTTGTTGTTCCAAACCTGTATGCCGTTAATGTTGTTTTCCAAGAAAGCGCAAATGGCGAAATTCGCAGTTCTTTTGCATTCAAAATACATTGATTACATGATGTTACATTCTCAGAAAAAAGGAACAGAAGCTGTCACTGGGACGGTACCCTTTCAAAAAGATACTAATATGTATCATTTAGGTATATGAATATGCACTACTATGTACTTCTAAAGTACTAATATACACACTTTAGGAATAAACAAGGTACAAAAATTTACCCTTTAAAAGGGTACCACCCCAGTGACAACTTTTGTACCTTTTTTTTTTTGGTAGAAAAGAGCTGCATGACGGTCTTCAAAATGTCTGCTTGTGCTTCTGCCACAGACACTTTTCACACAGAAGTAAAGAATAGCAGGCTCAACTTTTGGTACATGGGAAGATATTATTTTTGAATCATAAAGTGAAGAATCAAACAATTCAAATCGGATAAAATGAAGCGAACTAGGTCAAACAGTGGAGGCGGTGCATTGTTTAAGCCAAATGGACCACCTCAAAGTCAAAAATGCCAACATATTTAAACTCAAACAGAAGTGACGCATAAGCACGTCTACATAAAGTCTCTATTGATGTGTGTGTCCTCTGTGTCCTTTTTCTTTGAGTTGTTATAACATTAAACACAGGAATAGGGGTTGGGTGGAGGATCTTAGACAAATTATGCTACACAACATGATAGATTCTCAACGATGGCCTTTGACACACAAACACAATTTAGGGCAAACTATCAACTACTTAAAACCTTCAATTATCATCTCATATTGCTTTGCAGACCTGAATTGCTGGTTACACTAAATAACTATCTGTAATAAAAATGGAAAATGTGTACACACACACACACACACAGAGAGAGCAGATATTGCACGTTCCACTCCACACCTCTCCGCAGGTGATGACAGATTAAAGGGATTTCATTTCATGGCAGGGTCTTCAGGGCAGAGTGTGTGAGCCTGACCCGACCTCGCTCTCTCATACACACACACTTCGCTGGGCTAATCCTGAGACAGTAGAGTGGTCCAGATTAGGTGGTTTATTTTCTGAATTATTATTCATGTCCAGCTTTCAGTACACATTGTGTGTAGTTCTCTTGTGTGTGTATTTATTGTACCCAGGTTTCTTCGTTTTGGAACAGTTTGGGAAGTCTGTCAAGTTTAGGATGGATATGTACTGTAAAATTTTGGTAGTTTCAAGCTAAGGGAGTGGAATAGATTAAAAATTATTAAAAAGTATATATATAATTAATAATTGCAGGCTTCACTTTATACTGTAACAAATGGAATGGAACTTGCTTTGACCTGTCTTCTATAAGTGAACAGGGTAGGGCTCTCTCTTAGTTTATTGTTCTTTGTTATATTGTGTGCTCGTTTTTGTGCTTGGTTAGAGTTAATATAATGATATTCAGTGTCATATTTACTTTCCGTATAATAGGTGCGGCTTTGTGGAAGCTGTAATACTAAACACACATAAACACAGCTACTGCGTGTATTTAAGGTTTAAACTGGCATACATATTGTCTAAATAAATTGGCAATAAAAATAAATTTCATTATGTATTATTTTATCTAGGTTTTATCCATTATTTTAACCAAGGGCTCTTTTTTTTTTTTGTTTTTGCATTATTATTGGTATGTGTGACGTCAGATTAAATGCACACACATTTCCATTTTGTTTTCTGACAAACTCATGGATCACTGCTTGAGATAACATTCCCACCCTCGGTGGTATCATACGCACAGTGTGCATGCATGCATACAGACACTCATGCACACGCACACATATGCCCTAGTGAAGCCTCTAGCTACATAATACTGCAGTGTGGTCAAACCACACAGGTTCATATCAAAGTGTATGAGCAGAGAAATCACAGCAGTGGTGGACGAACAATAAAAAGTAGCAAAATTCACTAAATGTTTTATTTGGACGTGTACTATGGTGCTTCCATGCTTTTGAGCATGGTACTTTTTTCTGGATGTGTATTGGTTTTGTACATGGTATTCTTTGAAGTACGCTGCTATATCATAATACATGAATTTGGTAATCTCTCCGTATTATGGCTTTACCATGTACACAGTACACTTATGTGATGCTTTTTGAAAATGGCTGAAAAAACACACAAACAAAGACAAAAAATGTTGACCAAATGACTCTAAGCACTCACTCACACTCATAAAAGAGCTCTTAAACACTGAATACAGAGACAAGTGGTGTGTGTGTGTGATCGACTCCCTGACCTGCATGTAAGAGTTAAGGGTATGTTTACCCTGAGGAGAGACGGGGGTGTGTGTGAGTGTGTAAATGGTTTGGGGTGTGTTTACCCCGAGGAAGGAAGTTGTCAGTACTGTTTGCTCCTGTGTCAAGCAGCAGCCCCACCCCTTTTCCGACTGTTGGGAGGAGCTTCTGGAAGTGAATCTGCAAAATAAGATGGACTTTCTGGAGTTATGTAGGCAAACTCTGTCCTGTCATCACACACACACACACACACACACTAACACAGACAAGGAGGCAGACAGTCCATCTCTTTTCACAGTCCATCTCTCTCACAGTACCCCAATATTTTGATTGACAGACAGGGTGTTCGATTTCCTGAGGCATTCTGGAAAGGACAGATCACATTCCTGACCAGGTCATGAACTACCAACCTTTCAGCATTTTTTTTCAATACCATTTTATACATGTATATATACAACACACACACACACACACACACATATATATATATATATATATGTATATATAAATATACATATATTAGAGCTGTCAAACGATTTATACATGTATATATACAACACACACACACACACACACACACATACATGCATTCAAATTATGTTAATATTTAATATTTGGGTAAACAAAAGAAACTTTAAAAATCATAATATCTTAAACCTCTGACTGGTAGTGTCTTATTTAATTTTTATATTTATTATGCTAAAAAGATATTACATAACCTTTATTCAACATAAAAAGGGCTAATTAATTCTTTTATAGATGGTTTTTGTATTTTTATGAAAACCAACATCATATTTCCATGAATACATTAACACTCTGATATATACATCAGCACCTCCTGGCTGCTTGGAAGTCAGACCAATCTTTACAGCTTTAGGCTAGGTGTGTGTGTGTGTGTGTGTGTGTAAATGTGGAATAGAGTGCAGAAAGCTGAATTTACTCGCTTGGCTTGAAATGTGATTAGATTCTTGATGCTGGCAGGCATGCCTCATTTGTAATTAGGTGTGTGTTGAGGGATTAGTTTTGTGACATCATATAGGGGACCAATATCTGGTTCCCTCAGTAGATAAGAGAATGGGGTACACACATAAACGCAGGATCCCTTTGGGCAGTGGTATCCCAGCAGGCAATGGGGCTTACACACACAGATAGCAAATGCAAACGAACGCAGCCAAAAATGTTACTTCATGAAAGATACATGTATTTGTGTTCCTTACAACTGCTGTAATATGCAGACTGACATCCTTATTGTCTTTGTTCTTCTCAGAAATTAAATTAAATGCCTCACCACTTAGTGTGTGTTTGTGTGTGTGACACTGTGGTGACTACCATCGGCCATTAGGTTCCTGTCCTCTGAGAGCCAAACACAATCGGGCGGCAGCTGATACTTCCTGTCTGCATAATTAACGGGATAATTAAGGCTTTAATTGGCTGGTGGTGTGACCGAGGTGGGCTCTAATCCACCGCAGCACCTTCTATAGGCTACTAAATTAGGTTAACCCTCTCAGATTGCTACGATTATGCCCGGTCTATATATGCTGGGAAATCCCAGCGCTAATGTTGAATTAAGATTCTGTCTCAGTTTGATTGAGAAAATTAGTCTGAAATAAATTACTAAGTGAGTTCTTGGAGCCAAATGAGGAAAGTTCTGAAATCAAACAAAGTTTTACAATCATTATAAACGCTAAAGTACCAAATGGTAGCCTGTTAGCCTAATGCTGCGGTAATTAGCGTGAAGTTTGATACTTGAGATGAAGTATGTTACATGATAGATTTATGAGTCACAAATTGGCTGATGAGCAGGATGATGATTTTACGAGGAGAATATTGATTGAGAGACAAAGATGAAGAGATTGACAAAGAAAGAGATTGGTTTCTTAGCTTTTGGGGGAAATTCAACAAAACAAAATGTGCCATATTTTCTTCTAGATATTTACTAGGGCATTGCTAAAGTCATTGCTATATAGGCTACTGGTCGATTGCTAGCTTGCTTAAAGAGATTGTTTACTCAACCTCATGTAGTTCCAAACCTGGATACCTTTCTTCTGCAGAACATGAAAGTAGATATTTTGAAGAATTTTGGAGAACCAAACAGTTTTGGCAACCTTTGACTTCCATTGTATGGACATTACGTTTATGTATAGATATTTTTGTCCCATTTCCCTCAACAGGAGGACATTGCTGTTGGAGGAACCCAGTATGGAATATTTCCATGCATTTCCATTGCAGTAAAGGTGGTTCAAAACCAGTTCTGCCTGTGTGCCGGCTCCTAAAACCTTCAAGAAGCAGTAACATCCCAGATTATAGCTTGGGATAATGTCCTCACTAAATAAACAGCTCCTCAGTATGGCTGGACTGATGCAAAACAAACTTAATTTAATCAGTTATACTCAATGAATGCAGTGACATGAGGAATGAAGTCAAATGATGGACATCATGCCAAGCATTGCACAGTGGCTCCAGCCACTTTATTTTTCCTATGCATCAAAAAATATATATTTTTTATTAGTTTATGCAAAACATTATTTGTGATGGCAGAAAGACAATGAATCTAACTTGAGGTTTTGAGGTCCCTACATAGGGATAAACTCTTAAAAAATCAAGGTGCTTCAAAATAGAAAACTATAGAAGAACATTTTTTATCTAAATGGTTCCATGAAGAACCTTTAACAACTGAAGAAGCTTTCAGCTTCACAAAAGGTTCTTTGTGGCGAAAGGTAAGAAAGAGATGATCCTTTAAAAACCTTTGTAGAGCTAAACATGGTTCTTCTATGGCATCGCTGTGAAGAACCTTTTAAGCACCTTTATTTTTAAGAGTGTAGAGATTGAGGTCTTAGCTATAAACTGGATGGCCAATTATATTAAAGAGTAATAGGATATTCCTCAAAAAAGCATATTGTTTGAAGCATGAGTGCACTAAAGAAATTGCGTTCAAATTTTGAATACTTCGTATAAGCAATAGTAACAATAATTCTTGCTTTAGCAAACATTGCTAATCATCACTTTTGTTGAACATGAGCCCAAGGTAAAGCTGAAAAGTGATTTTTGGAGAGTGACAGGTGTGTGTGACATTTACAAAAGGCTTAAAGTATAAGTACAAAAGAGCCGCCAACAAATCTATTCTTTGTTCCCGCAGTGATTAAAAAGCTGAATGTTTGCATGCCTGAAAAAGTGAACACAAGCTCCTAAGACCTCCTTTGTCAGAGTGAGTGCGCACAAAGCTAAATGACTTCCCCCCCCATCCCAGTGATTCGGCACAGGGTGATACAGGTTACCTGTTATGGGATGTCAGAATGTTTGTACTGTTAGGATGCACACATGTTGGATGGGTGGAAACACATCTTGGATGGGTGGAAAAATGCAGAAAGTTAGTTTTTTTTTTCTTTCAAACCCACGTAAATGGTACCTCAAAAAACTGTCTTCCTTTCTAACACCTGCTCCCACACACAAACAGGACTGAGGTCGATGTCAGTTTGTGGTCTAATAAAGCTTTGCCACAAGACTGAGTTTGTATTGGAAGCAATAAGAGCAATTTTTTCACCTACGCATCATCTCTCTCTCATACACACACACACACACACACACACACACCTGGGCTGTTGATGACAGGAAACTTCTCTTTAACTGTCATTTTGAGCTTTGATTGTTTTGCAAAAGGACCTGGCGAATCCAAAACACTTCTCTCTATGTGAAGAAATAAATCTGAAATATTACATATATATCCCTAAGGAAAAATAAACATGCTTAAATGTATTTTTATTTCATGCTACAAACACATTTTCATATTTATGTATTTAATAAAATGCAATGCAATTGTACTTTTTAGTATACTAAACTGGTATTAATGCACTTTAATTTAAATACTGTGGAGGTATAATAAAAAATAATATATAAATATACATATATTAGAGCTGTCAAACGATTAATCGCGATTAATCACATCCAAAAAAAAAGTTTTTCTTTACATAATATATGTGTTTATGCTGTGTTTATTTATTCTGTTTATATTAAAACACACATGTTCAGTGTATATATATATATATATATATATATTTGAAAGTATTTACATGTAAATGCATTTATATATTTATTTTCTTATATTTGATATTATATCTAAATATATTTAATA